>JAKCPI010008494.1:0-20071 GCA_023213315.1 Euborellia annulipes | reverse complement strand
GGCTCTTCAAGCCTTTGGCGCCCCTCGATACAGACATAGGCGCCCTAGGGCATCTAAAATATAGCCCAGGGACGGTGATTTTATCATATTCTTTCTATAGATTGTTGAAAAAATTGTTATATTTCTTTAAAATTATATTACAACTTAAAAAACGGCGCCCTAGTTGAGCTTCGCCCCCTCCGCCCTCAAAGGCTAGTTACGCCGCTGATGCGAAGATAAGTGTTCTCGGGTTAACTTAGCATACATCGAGTCGCGGAAACCTTCCAGGACATTTAATAAGTTCTTAGAATTAACAAGGTTGGTCCATTCTGCTCGGGAGAATTCGTTTTTTTTTTCGGCTCCTTGAGCTCTGACGCCCGTGGAGTCTCATTGCTATTGCTTGCTAATGGGACTACACATATACAATTCTTCATATTAAATGTAATATTTTTCAATTTACATTTAAATATCACTTATTTGATGTTAATTAAAGATAAATTGGATAAAAAGAATTCATAAAATATAGAAATGTTCAGGGGTTTATGTAAAAAAAAATCGTTTAACCACAAAATAGCGCACGATCAGAATTATTTTAATTTTAATTTTTACTCTATATAAGGCTATTAAAAGAAAAAAAAAATAATAGGGAATAAATATGAATATAATTAATTTGAGATTCTTAAATATTCAAAGGATTTTTTTCTATTAAATTTCTCCTACAAATCGTAAAAATTATATTTAGGAAGGTCAGGTTAGACTGAGTTCAAAAAAGGAGAGAATTTTATAAATTTAAATAAATATAATAAAGTAAACTACATATTATTATATTATCTTTATTGTTATTATAATTTTTATTATTGATATTATATTACTATATAAAAACTATTATTATATTTAGGGTAATTAATATAATATTAAATTAATTAATACAACAGCTTCCCCCTAATATTAAAGTGCAACACGAGTTTCATTTGCGAAATTATGAACATAAAGTCAAGGGGGGAGGGGGTGGGGGAAGAAGTTAATCCCCCCAAGAGATTAAAAAATGATTTTTTTAAATTAACAGATATGTTATGTTTTGATCGAAAACGTTTTTGCTCGATTGTTGTGCGTTTGGCCTTACTCATTTATTCCTAAGATAATAAGAATTTCCTGCGTTTTAATCTTTTTGGACCCAATCATTATATTTTTATTATTATTTTATTTTTATATAAATAATTTTTATCTTTACTTATACGTTCGAGGTTCAGTTCCAATAATTTGTTGCTCTATTAGTCCAAATTTTTAATTAAGACTCTCCACCCAGGACAATGGTGTTCCGTTTTACCAATCTTAAAATCACACCCGTCTTACAAGAGGAGGGGACGACCTTGGGATTTTATTTTGGGATGAGACTTCTGGTAATGATTGTACACCTTTAGAGGGTTCAACCCTTGGAATAGTAACGCGCAACGCTCAATAGTTTTGGAGAAAATAACGTTTAAAAAAAATTCAAAGTCACTTTTCATATGACAATGGCGAAGTAGTCTAGTAGGAATAGTGTCTACCTACCAAATGGGCGCTTGGGGTTCGAATCCCGTGCACGACTTATTTTTTTTTTATTAAAATATTTATTTTATTGTTTTTACAATTAAAGAAATTTATTATTTAATATATTATAGATTATATTAATAAATAACTATAGTGTTAACAAAAAAAGACTTGAAATTTTAAATCAAATTATGATATAATATAATTAAATTATAATTATATTCAATAGTAATAATAAATAAACTATTACGTTCACAAAAATTTCTCTATTAATTAATAATCGATAATATTAAATAATTTAATAAAAAACAAATAAGTCGTGCACGGGATTCGAACCCCAATCGCCCATTTGGAAGATAGACACGCTATCTACAAGACTACTTCGCCATTGTCATATGAAAAGCCTTAATAGTATATAAGCATACAGGCATCTTCTCAGTTCCCGCAGTTGAGTTTCCCCTTTATGCTTCTCCTTTTGTTTTTATTTTCTTCCTGGCTGCATGTGACTATTGGTCATTATGGGTCTTCGGACCTTATGCAGCCATTCCAAAAAAAAAAAAAAAAAAAAAAAAAAAAAAAAGCTACTGAATTTTTAAACGCCATTTTCCCCTAATCTATTGAGCGTTGCGCGTTACTATTCCAAGGGGTGAACCCCCTAAAGGTGTACAATCATTACCCAAAGTCTCATCCCAAAATAAAATCCCTAGGTCGTGCCCTCCCCTTGATAGATCAAAAATTTTTTTTTTTTTTTTTTTAAACAATCATACTTAATTCCATTCACACAGTCTTTTCGGCAACACAGGGCATAAAAGACTGACGATAACCGTTATATATAAATAATAACAATTTGGGTTCAAGGCATTCTTATTTAAGCCATTTGGAATACAAATGGCTTTTCGACAGTATGTGTTCCTATATGTGTGTTTAGAGATTGTTTGTGTGAAAATTGTTTATTACAGATTTCACATTTGTACGGCTTTGCGCCAGTGTGTGTTGGTATATGTGTAATTAGATGTGATTTTTGTGAAAATTGTTTATTACAGATATCACATTTGTACGGCTTTACGCCAGTGTGTGTTCGTATATGTGCGTTTAGAGATTGTTTTTGTGAAAATTGTTTATTACAGATATCACATTTATATGGCTTTTCTCCAGTATGTGCTCGGATATGTTTGTTTAGATGATGTTTTTGTGAAAATTGTTTATTACAGATATCACATTTGTACGGCTTTGCGCCGGTGTGTGTTCGTATATGTGCGTTTAGAGATTGTTTTTGTGAAAATTGTTTATTACAGATTTCACATTTATATGGCTTTTCGCCAGTGTGTGTTGGTATATGTGTAATTAGATGTGATTTTTGTGAAAATTGTTTATTACAGATATCACATTTATATGGCTTTTCTCCAGTATGTGCTCGGATATGTTTGTTTAGATGATGTTTTTGTGAAAATTGTTTATTACAGATATCACATTTGTACGGCTTTGCGCCAGTGTGTGTTCGTATATGTGCGTTTAGAGATTGTTTTTGTGAAAATTGTTTATTACAGATTTCACATTTATATGGCTTTTCGCCAGTGTGTGTTCGAATATGTGTGTTTAGATTTGATCTTTCTGAAAATTGTTTATTACAGGTATCACATTTGTACGGCTTTGCGCCAGTGTGTGTTCGGATATGTTTGTTTAGATGATGTTTTTGTGAAAATTGTTTATTACAGATATCACATTTGTACGGCTTTGCGCCAGTATGTGTTCGTATATGTGCGTTTAGAGATTGTTTTTGTGAAAATTGTTTATTACAGATTTCACATTTATATGGCTTTTCGCCAGTATGTGTTCCTACATGTATGTTTAGATTGTATTTGAGTGAATATTGTTTATTACAGATATCACATTTGTACGGCTTTGCGCCAGTATGTGTTCGTATATGTGCGTTAAGAAGCCCTTTTTGTGAAAATTGTTTATTACAGATATCACATTTATATGGCTTTTCGCCAGTATGTGTTCGTATATGTTTGATGAGTTTAGATAAATATGAAAATTGTTTTTGACAATATTCACAATTCAGAGGACCTTTGGTGCTTTTTTGTCGATCAGTTTTCATCTCAGTTTGATTCTTCCTCTCAGGTGCTGTTTTATTCGAATTCTTGCCCTTTGATGTTTTTGCTTTGACTTTCTCTAAAATAATAAATAAATCTTTTGTCTAATATTGATACTATAAAAATAAATAACCCAAATGCAGATTGATATTACCTTTTTTCTTCAGGAGATCAAATTTAATTTTATCAAATATATTTATGTTTTTGGACATACATTTCTTATGATGCTTACAAAGGAAAAATAAATTGATAAAATTTGTCCCGCAGAAAATGCATGGAAAGACTCGACCTGAAAATAAAAAGTTATAAGAATTTCATTTTTACTTTCTCTTACCTCTATATATGTTAACTAGACGCAAAGCCCGCCTAGCCAGGGGCTGCGCCCCCTGGACCGCCTTGCTCGTCTTCGGCGAGCAAGTTTACTATTATTTTTTTTAAACTGATTGCCTAGCTCCTCCCACATCCCTAGTCGTATAGCTACCTGAAAAGCTGGGCTGGGACTCAGAGCTACAAACTTCCTCTCTAATTTCCAAGTTAACTTCCATTTTTTAAAATTCTTTTTTTTTTATTTTTTTTTTTTTTATTGTATTGTTTTTATTTTGTTTTAATATTGTATTGTTATTGTTTTAATATTGTATTGTTTTTATTTTGTTTTAATATTGTATTGTTATTGTTATTGTTTTTGTTTTGTTTTAATATGTTCTTTTACAGTATTTGTTTTCAAGCTATGTTGTATTTTGATATTACTGTATTTTATAATTGTATTTATTGTGTGGAAGGGATGGCCTAAGCTGCCTACCTTAATAAATAAAAAAAAAAAAAAAACTTCCATTTTTTAAGAAATTTGTTTACTATGTTACTCCCTGGTTCATATATACTGTTGTGTAGTTAATTCCAAATAGATTCATTGAAAATTGTGCATTTCTATAGAACATTTACATACATACAATCGGTACATACAAACATTTTTTCCAAATTCATTTTTATAATACATAGATTATATAGAGATTATTTTGACGGTTAATTATTCATGAACTTAAGATTTTTTGTGAATCAGATCATTTCCGGGACTCTGCCGGAACACCCAATAATAGATAAATTCATAAATAACGGTTATCGTCAAAGTCTTAAATGGCCTAAGTTGCCGAAAAGACTGTGTGAATGTGTGTGTGAATGTGAGTGTGATTGAGAAAAAAGTGTGAATGTTTTTTGAAAAAAAAAAAAAAAAAAAAAAAAAAAAAAAAAAAAATTAGTTCGGAAAACCACCATTACAGAAGAGAAGTCAATTGATAGGGTAATAAAACGAAACTCAAGTCAAAGGGGGGGAGGGAATTTTTCAGATAAAAATAGAGGTGAGAGGAGATGTATGAGATGCGGAAATAATTTTACGAATGATCATTTGAAAACATGTCCCGCCCTAAATGTGAAATGCCATTCTGTGGAATTTTCGGTCATTTTGCCAAAAAGTGCCTGAAAAGGTCCAAAGAAATGACTAGGAAAAAAAGTATAGCGGAAATATAAAGGAATTTGTAAGCAAATGTATAACATGTCTATTAAAGAAAAATTAAATAGAAAAGAACCTTTAATTACGACACCGCTACCAAATTTACCCTGGGAAGTAGTTGGAACTAGAGCCCTGCACGGGTACGGGTAGGCTCGTAGGCCCGTTACCCGCCCGGCCCGCGGGCCGGGCCGAGCGGGCTTTGGAGGCCATGAAAAAATTACGGGCGGGTAGCAATTCTAAATAAACGGGTTCGGGCGGACGGGCATGGAAATGAAATTTTATTTAAAAATTGCAAGACATTCGTTCATTCATTCACTAAATCTCGGGCGGGTATGGGCGGGTTTGGAAAAATTCCGGACGGGCTCGGGCCGGCCTGAAGAATGGTAAAAAATTACGGGCCGGGTACGGGCGGGAAGTCAAAAGAAAATACGGACACGGGCCGGTCCGGGCCAAGAAAGATCGGCCGGTGCAGGGCTCTAGTTGGAACTGACCTAGCGGAGAGAAAAGGAGTACATTATTTAATCATCACCGACTATTATCCAGAAATATTTCATTAAAACAATTTAACATCGAAAGAAGTTATATCAAAATGTAAATCAGCATTTTCGCGACATGGGATTCCGAGGCTGGTACGATCTGACAATGGACCACAATATAGTTCAGATGAGTTTACAAAGTTTGCAGAAGAATATAAATTTCAACACGTAACAAGTAGTCCGATGTATCTACAGAGTAAAGGAGCAGTGGAAGCAGAAGTTAAAATTATGAATAATATAATAGAGACCCGTATATGGGGATGCTAATCTATAGGAATACCCCACTCGCAAATTTAAAATATAGTCCCGCGCAACTATTAATGGGGCGAAAATTAAGAGATAATCTTCCAGTAAATAAAGATAACTTTGAGCTGAAAAAGGTAAACCAAAAAGAATTTGGGAAATTGAATGAGAAAATGAAAGAAAAACAGAAGTTCTACTATGACAGGTATCATCGAGCAGGGACCCGAACAGAATTAGGAAGAAATCAAGAAATGTGGATAGAGGATAAAAATAAAGTAGGAATAATCAAAGGAAAGACGACGATGCCAAGGTCATATTACATATACTGTGATGGAAAAGAATTAAGAAGAAACACCAGACAGTTAAAAGAAATAGCAGTCGAGGAAAGTACAAGAGAGGAAACCGAAGGAGAAAGGGTAGAAGAAGAAGAAACCCGTCCTGAAGAAGAAGGGGAGATGTGATGTGAGTCAAGTAGGCTGTTCTGATTGAATGTATTGTTTGGTATTGTTGTAAAAAGGGAGACTAATAAACAAGGTCCTAAAAGAATAACGTGTTTTATTTTCCCCAGTCTAATTCAAGGGCTAGAACAGATATATACGTTTTGAGGTCCCCTGAATCCAGAAAAGTGGTTTTCGCGAGATGGTCTGTCTGTGTGGTTTGAATTTTAAGCATGAAGAAATTGGGCTAGGAGGTTGAAATCTTATATTTAAGTTAGACACCTACCTAGGGCGTGAAAATAAGCTTTTGATCAAAATCGGCCAAAAAATACTAGTTCTTTACTGATGTAGTTTTTCAGTTTTTTTTCGATTTTCTCAAAATTCAAAAATCCGTTATTTTTTAGATGATCTTTAAAATGTATATTCTCATTTAAAAAATTACATCAGTAAACTAATAGCACTCTTTGGCCGATTTTGCTCAAAAGCTTCGGGTCACGTGCCAGGAGAAGCGCCTAACATATATATAAAATTTCAACTTTTCTGCTCTTTTCGTTCTTGAGATATTTTCTTCACATACACACAGACAGACCATGTTGCGAAAACCATTTTTTTGGATTCAGAAAACCTCAAAACGTGAAGATCCATCGAAAATCTCGACATCGAATTTTTGACATGAATCCAATACTTTCTCTCTCTATATATATTAACATATATAGAGATAAGTGAAAGTAAAAAAACAATAATTTCTCTTAAATTTTCTATAAAAAATGGCGTATGAAATATTTAGCTCAAGTGCGTTATTCACAAGATATATTCAGTACAATGTATTTAAGAAATAATACAATAAAAGTTGAAATTTAATAAATTTTTCAATTCTAAATATATCTTGTGAATAACGCACGTGAGCTAAATATTTTATAGGTCATTTTTTGTAGAAAATTTAATTTCCTACAAGTTTTTACTTGCGGTCCTTACTTTAGCCGTTTTGTTTATTCCCTGCTTATTAATAACAAAAGAAAATAAGACAATTTCATGGAAATAGGATTTTCAAGGCCGACACCAGACGAAGAGGTTTAAATTACAATAACAATAAAACAATACTGGACATTTTAAAGAGTGTCTAATACACTACAGATTGCGACTAACGCCAATGAAAAATCATAAAATCCAACTGAGCTATAATAATTTAAAAAAAAAATACAATGATTTACATGTTATTTAAATGGATAAAAAATCAAGGATCGAGAGGAAGTACTTAAAATTAAAATTAAGGGCTGTAACTTTGAATTATATATATATATGTCCTGGTATTATAAGATCTCTTTGTTTGTAGATGGCCTTGAGGATGATCAATTTTATTATAAGGACATCTGAAAATCTGAAAACTGCAATCATGGAATGCTCAGCTGTTTTGACATATTGGATGGGAGGAGTTAACGATTTGCAAAACATCTCTTAATTGTACTGAGGATGATTCTATGTCCCTGGAATCGAAATATTTACAAATAAACAGATAATACGCAAAAGTATTTATTTTTGGCCAATGTCCTTATAATAAAATTGATTATAAGATCTCTTAAATTAACTCTCGTTCGTATCATAGTGAACAAACAAAATCTCTTTGGATAATAAATATAAATATTACTAATTGAGTTATTGATATATCGGTATTAATAAAATCACATATTAAAAGGGAGATGGTCTTACCTATATGAATTGGATATTTCATATCCTCCGAAAGGCTTACCACTTGTTTTAAAATTAACATTTTCACAATTACTATTATCAAAACAAACTTAAAGAAGATATTTTTGAAAAGGACACGATGAAGATAGCCCCATAATTTGTGAAAACGATATGATGAAGTTATATTTGGCAAAACGTGTTGTTATTTTCAAATCGAAAAATTTAATTATCAATTAAATTTATTAATTAATAATTTAATAATATTTTTTTAATCTAAAGGGACCAAAATGTATTTTGTTTAAAAAATAAAATAGAAAGAACACCAACGCTCTCTGGCGCTCTTTGTTTGAAAATAAAATAAAAAGAACGAATGGAAGACCCAAAGAATCAGGATCGAAGACCAAAAGAATCATGAACATAGAGCTAATATCGAAAGAAAAAGAACTAGTCACTTGTGTGTTTTTTTTTTTTTTTAAACATTCACCCTTTTTTCTCATTCACATTCACACTCACACACACATTCACACTGTCTTTTCGGCAACTCATACCATATAAGACATTTACGATATCCGTTATTGATTTAATATACATATATTGGGGTCCAGGCATTCTTATTTAAGCCATTTGGTATCCAAGTGGCTTAAATAAAATCATCGGACTGCCTGGGGTCCGAACCCGCGACGTTTGGTATACGAGGTTAACACGCTAACCCCTACACCAAGCCCCGAGGGCTGGTCACTTGTTACTTTAATAAAATCTTTGAAACCTTTTTGATTGTTGTTTGATTTTAATATTTATCTTCGATCATTACAGCATTTTTATTATTTTAAATTTTTTCTCCAAAGAAGTATAACTTCTAACGCGTGTACATAAGTACACACACCACTTTTTTTTTTTTTAAACACTCACACTTTTTTCTCATTCACACTCACATTCACACACAGATAGACACAGTCTTTTCGGCAACTCAGGCCATTTAAGACTTTAAACAATACTCGTATGTTTAATATATATCTATTGGGGTCCGAACTCGCGACTTTTGGTATACGAAGTTAGCACGCTAACCCCTACACCAAGCCCCGAGGGCAATACATAAATTAAAAGTTAATAAATTTATTGAATTTATAAAACAAACAGAATACATTGTTATTTTGCATATAAGTTAAATATGTTTTGCCCTCGGGGTTTGGTGTAGAGGTTAGCGTGCTAACCTCGTATACCAAAAGTCGCGGGTTCGGACCCCAGGCAGTCCGATGATTTTATTTAAGCCATTTGGATACCAAATAATATAAAGATATATATATGCGAAGCAGTAGCGTAACTAGGTGGGGGCGAAGGGGGGCGCCTGCCCCCTCCGCCCGAGGCTCTTCAAGCCTTTGGCGCCCCTCGATACAGACATAGGCGCCCTAGGGCATCTAAAATATAGCCCAGGGACGGTGATTTTATCATATTCTTTCTATAGATTGTTGAAAAAATTGTTATATTTCTTTAAAATTATATTACAACTTAAAAAACGGCGCCCTAGTTGAGCTTCGCCCCCTCCGCCCTCAAAGGCTAGTTACGCCGCTGATGCGAAGATAAGTGTTCTCGGGTTAACTTAGCATACATCGAGTCGCGGAAACCTTCCAGGACATTTAATAAGTTCTTAGAATTAACAAGGTTGGTCCATTCTGCTCGGGAGAATTCGTTTTTTTTTTTGGCTCCTTGAGCTCTGACGCCCGTGGAGTCTCATTGCTATTGCTTGCTAATGGGACTACACATATACAATTCTTCATATTAAATCTAATATTTTTCAATTTACATTTAAATATCACTTATTTGATGTTAATTAAAGATAAATTGGATAAAAAGAATCCATAAAATATAGAAATATTCAGGGGTTTATGTAAAAAAAAAATCGTTACACCACAAAATAGCGCACGATCAGAATTATTTTAATTTTAATTTTTACTCTATATAAGGCTTTTAAAAGAAAAAAAAATAATAGGGAAAAAAATATAAATATAATTAATTTTCGATTCTTAAATAATCAAAGGATTTTTTCTATTAAATTTCTCCTACAAATCGTAAAAAAAAATATATTTAGGAAGGTCAGGTTAGACTGAGTTCAAAAAAGGAGAGGATTTTATAAATTTAAATAAATATAATAAAGTAAACTACATATTATTATATTATCTTTATTGTTATAATTTTTATTATTGATATTACATTACTATATAAAAACTATTATTATATATTTAGGGTAATTAATATAATATTAAATTAATTAATACAACAGCTTCCCTAATAAAAGTGCAACACGAGTTTCATTTGCGAAATTATGAACATAAAGTCAAGGGCGAGGGGGGGGAAGAAGGTAATCCCCCCAAGAGATTAAAAAAAGATTTTTTTAATTAACAGATATGAGTCATGATTCGACATCATCAAACAAAATGTTTTGTCCGAAAACGTTTTTGCTCGATTTCTGTGCTTTTGGCCTTACTCATTTATTCCTAAGATAATAAGAATTTCCTGCGTTTTAATCTTTTTGGACCCAATCATTATATTTTTATTATTATTTTATTTTTATTTAAATAATTTTTATCTTTACTTAGAGGTCCAAGGGCCAGTTCCAATAATTTGTTGCTCTATTAGTCCAAATTTTTAATTAAGACTCTCCACCCAGGTCAATGGTGTTCCGTTTTGCCAATCTTAAAATCACACCCGTCTTACAAGAGGAGGGCACGACCTTGGGATTTTATTTTGGGATGAGACTTCGGGTAATGATTGTACACCTTTAGAGGGTTCAACCCTTGGAATAGTAACGCGCAACGCTCAATAGTTTCGGAAAAAATGACGTTTAAAAATTCAAAGTCACTTTTCATATGAAGTAGTCTAGTAAGTAGAGTGTCTACCTACCAAATGGGCGCTTGGGGTTCGAATCCCGTGCACGACTAATTTTTTTTTTTTTTTATTAAAATAGTTATTTTATTGTTTTTACAATTAAAGAAATTTATTATTTAATATATTATAGATTATATTAATAAATAACTATAGTGTTAACAAAAAAAGACTTGAAATTTTAAATCAAATTATGATATAATATAATTAAATTATAATTATATTCAATAGTAATAATAAATAAACTATTACGTTCACAAAAATTTCTCTATTAATTAATAATCGATAATATTAAATAATTTAATAAAAAACAAATAAGTCGTGCACGGGATTCGAACCCCAATCGCCTATTTGGAAGATAGACACGCTATCTACAAGACTACTTCGCCATTGTCATATGAAAAGCCTTAATAGTATATAAGCATACAGTCATCTTCTCAGTTCCCGCAGTTGAGTTTCCCCTTTATGCTTCTCCTTTTGTTTTTATTTTTTCTTCCTGGCTGCATGTGACTATTGGTCATTATAGGTCTTCGGACCTTATGCACCCATTCCAAAAAAAAAAAACAAAAAAAAAAAAAGCTACTGAATTTTTAAACGCCATTTTCCCCTAATCTATTGAGCGTTGCGCGTTACTATTCCAAGGGGTGAACCCCCTAAAGGTGTACAATCATTACCCAAAGTCTCATCCCAAAATAAAATCCCAAGGTCGTGCCCTCCCCTTGGTCCAAGTAGAAATTTTCATTTAACATCTCATTCATTAAGCGATAAGTGTTTATTGTTTCAACGATACGAAAAATTAGAGAAGGTATGTTGTTTTATAATCCAAATTTCATTTTTAATTAACGTATAAATATTATTTAAATAAATACAAAATTAAAACTCCAATATTTTGATTCATTAATGTATTTATTTAGATGTTTTGTTTATTATTTGTATCTTGAACTGTCTATCAAAATAAAGATAAAATAAAATCCGAATCATGTTTTAATTATAATTTCTATATTTAATATTAACAGCCAAGAAATGGTTCGCCTTCATCAAAAAAAATGTGCTGTACCAGGATGCACAAACTCGTATTCAACAAATATGAATGTTAGATATTTTACGTTTCCGAGGGATTCTTCAACTCGAAATTTATGGTTCAGATCCATAAGAAATCGAGCTTATCTTCAATTAGATACGAAGTTTTGCGGAACCTTACTACAATATCTACTCAGCTATCCACCTCACTCTAATCATAATTATATGCATAATTTTTTGTTTTTGCAGAGTATACATAATTCCAATTTTATACAGAATTACTCTACATTTTAACTAATTTGTTATATTGGGCAACATTTTTCCATTTGTTATATTTTTTTATTTGTTAATATATGCAGTATATATATTTATTTATTTATTATTTTAGTATTAAGAGATTATTATCTATTTATTGATGATTCCATATCTGTTATGTTTCTGTCTTTTTTCATATATATAAGAATATATATTATTATTAGAGGAATTTTTAATCATAGACCACATTTTTGTATTAAATATTTATTAAAATTATAAAATTATATATATATATATATATATAGTTCTATACTATATAAAATATATTATTATATTATATAAAACAAAAATGTGGTCTATGATTAAAAATTCCTCTAATAATAATATTTAAAACCACAAAGCTTTAATTCCTGATAAATATAAAGAATATATATATATATATATATATATATATGCAAGGGCGTCCCCCCCCAAAACCAAAGGGAGAGGGGGGGCGCGGTCCCCCTCCCCCCTCCCTATTTTGGTTTATTTCAACCATTTAATAACATTTAAATTTTTTTTTTTTTTTTGGGGGGGGAGCCCCCCCCCCCCCCCCGCTGGGTACCTCCATGTTTATATGTTTATACTAAAGTCTATTTGATGCATACATAAAATAATGGGCCAATTAATCATAATTATATGCATAACTTTTTGTTTTTGCAGAGTATACATATTTCCAATTTTAGACAGAATTACTCTACATTATCCTTGCACATTAATTTGTTATACTGGGCAGTATATTTATTTACATTGTTATTTTTTAAATTTTATTTGATATTATCTATTTATTTATTTTACTAGTATTAAGAGATTATTATCTATTTATTTATGATTCCATATATGTTATGTGCCTGCATCTGAGATTATCAACAATATTATTATAAAAGATATATAACTATAAGTAAACATATAAGAAAAATAACAATGTATTCTGTTTGATTTATTATTTTAATAAATGTATAAGCTTTTAATTTATGTAGTGTTTTTATCCATTTCTATTTCTTTTTTTTTTTAAACCGCTAATGAAAAACTTTTAGGTGAGAAACTATTAGTTTTTATTTATATTGGTGAGAAGCCCTTTATTATTAGTCATAGTGGTGAGAAGCCATTGATTTTTTATCATACTGGTGAGAAGCCATTTTTTTTTCATACTGGGGAGAAACCATTTATTTTTTTTTAAATAGACCGCTTTGATATATGGGTGCCTTTTAGTTCGGTCAGCCGACGCTAGAGAGGCTGAAAAAACGCACCATATTTTCACTACGTGTTGTCCATTCCCTATATTCCCTGGTTCGTATATGTATGTTTAGAGATTGTTTGTGTGAAAATTGTTTATTACAGATTTCACATTTATATGGCTTTTCGCCAGTGTGTGTTCGGATATGTATGTTTAGAGATTGTTTTTGTGAAAATTGTTTATTACAGATTTCACATTTATATGGCTTTTCGCCAGTGTGTGTTGGTATATGTGTAATTAGATGTGATTTTTGTGAAAATTGTTTATTACAGATATCACATTTGTACGGCTTTGCGCCAGTGTGTGTTCGGATATGTGCGTTTAGAGATTGTTTTTGTGAAAATTGTTTATTACAGATTTCACATTTATATGGCTTTTCGCCAATGTGTGTTCGGATATGTGTGTTTAGATTTGATCTTTCTGAAAATTGTTTATTACAGATATCACATTTGTATGGCTTTTCTCCAGTATGTGTTGGTATATGTGTAATTAGATGTGATTTTTGTGAAAATTGTTTATTACAGATATCACATTTATATGGCTTTTCGCCAGTATGTGTTCGTATATGTTTGATGAGTTTAGATAAATATGAAAATTGTTTTTGACAATATTCACAATTCAGAGGACCTTTGGTGCTTTTTTGTCGATCAGTTTTCATCTCAGTTTGATTCTTCCTCTCAGGTGCTGTTTTTCTTGCCCTTTGATGTTTTTGCTTTGACTTTCTCTAAAATAATAAATAAATCTTTTGTCTAATATTGATACTATAAAAATAAATAACAAAAATGCAGAATGATATTACCTTTTTTCTTCAGGAGATCAAATTTAATTTTATCAAATATATTTATGTTTTTGGACATACATTTCTTATGATGCTTACAAAGGAAAAATAAATTGATAAAATTTGTCCCGCAGAAAATGCATGGAAAGACTGGACCTGAAAATAAAAAATTATAAGAATTTCATTTTTACTTTCTCTTACCTCTATATATGTTAACTAGACGCAAAACCCGCCTAGCCAGGGGCTGCGCCCCCTGGACCGCCTTGCTCGTCTACGGCGAGCAAGTTTACTATTATTTTTTTTAAACTGATTGCCTAGCTCCTCCCACATCCCTAGTCGTATACCTAGAAAGCTGGGACTCAGAGCTACTAACTTCCTCTCTAATTTCCAAGTTAACTTCCATTTTTTAAAATTCTTTTTTTTTTTTTTTTATTGTATTGTTTTTATTTTGTTTTAATATTGTATTGTTATTGTTTTAATATTGTATTGTTTTTGTTTTAATATTGTATTGTTTTTATTTTGTTTTAATATTGTATTGTTATTGTTTTAATATTATATTGTTATTGTTTTTGTTTTGTTTTAATATGTTCTTTTACTGTATTTGTTTTAAAGCTATGTTGTATTTTGATATTACTGTATTTTATAATTGTATTTATTGTGGGGGATTTATTGTAGGGATGGCCTAAGCTGTCTACCTTAATAAATAAAAAAAAAAAAAAAAACTTCCATTTTTTAAGAAATTTGTTTACTATGTTACTCCCTGGCAGGGATGGGCGTTAATCAGTTACATGTATTTGAAATACAAGATACCAAATACAATATTAATTGGTATCTTGTAACTCGTTACAGAATTGGCAAAGTAATTGGTATCTTGTATTTCGTTACATTTTTTAGTAATTGGTATCTGAAATTCGAGATACCAAATACTTTTTTTTTTTATTTGCCGCAGTGTAAAAAGTCTTGCAGGGGGAGCTGAAATCTTTTTAATTTATTTAATATTACTGTATGTAATCGTCGTGTGGGTTCTCTGCTCCGGATCTTAGTAAAAAGCAGTTAAGAGAAGTCAATTAAACCGCCAAATTTTCACTCTTCGTTAAAAAACTTTTTTGCTTTCTTCTTTCAACCAGCTCTCAACGACTAAATCTTTGTTCTTCTGCCCCAGTTGAAAGACTGTTTTCATTTGCGGGTTTATTCATTCTCCATCAAGTTCCAGATTATCCGACAAAACTTTTGAAAACTTGGTTTTTTGAAACCTTTTCATATTTTTATAAATACATTTTTTTTAGTGTCATGAATAATTTTATTGTTTTCGATTTTCCAAAGGTATTCTCCAATATAAGCTTTGCTGCCACTTTCCTAAACTAAATTTATTTAGGGTTCCAGATAGAGCCCTGCACGGGCCGATTTTTTTTGGCCCGGACCGATCCGTGTCCGTATTTTTTTTTTGACTTCCCGCCCGTACCCGGCCCGTAATTTTTTACCATTCTTCAGGCCCGCCCGGAATTTTTTCAAACCCGTCCATACCCGCCCGAGATTTAGTGAAGAATGAACGAATGTCTAGTGATTTTTAAATAAAATTTCATTTGCATGCCCGTCCGCCCGAACCCGTTTATTTAGACTTGCTACCCTCCCGTATCCGCCCGTAATTTTTTCATGGCCTCCAAAGCCCGCGGGCCGGGCGGGTAACGGGCCTACGGGCCAACCCGTATCCGTGCAGGGCTCTAGTTCCAGAATTACCCCTCCAAAAAGTATTTTAAAATCAAGGAAAAATTTGTTTGTAATTGGTATTTTCAATGTATTTGAAATACGTAATTGGTATTTTGTATCTCGTTACACAAACCCGTGAATAATTGGTATCTTGTATTTCGTTACAAAAATCTGAAGTAATTGGTATTTTGTATCTCGTTACTCAAAATCGAGTAACTTGCCCATCCCTGCTCCCTGGTTCATATATATGTGTAGTTAATTCCAAATAGATTCATTGAAAATTGTGCATTTCTATAGAACATTTACATATATACATACCTGTACATACAAACATTTTTTCCAAATTCATTTTTATAATACATAGATTATATAGAGATTATTTTGACGGTTAATTATTCATGAACTTAAGATTTTTTGTGAATCAGATCATTTCCGGGACTCTGCCGGAACACCCAATAATAGATAAATTCATAAATAACGGTTATCGTCAAAGTCTTAAATGGCCTAAGTTGCCGAAAAGACTGTGTGAATGTGTGTGTGAATGTGAGTGTGATTGAGAAAAAAGTGTGAATGTTTAAAAAAAAAAAAAAAAAAAAAGTAGTTCGGAAAACCGAATGATCATTTGAAAACATGTCCCGCCCTAAATGTGAAATGCCATTCTGTGGAATTTTCGGTCATTTTGCCAAAAAGTGCCTGAAAAGGTCCAAAGAAATGACTAGGAAAAAAAGTATAGCGGAAATATAAAGGAATTTGTAAGCAAATGTATAACATGTCTATTAAAGAAAAATTAAATAGAAAAGAACCTTTAATTACGACACCGCTACCAAATTTACCCTGGGAAGTAGTTGGAACTAGAGCCCTGCACGGGTACGGGTAGGCTCGTAGGCCCGTTACCCGCCCGGCCCGCGGGCCGGGCCGAGCGGGCTTTGGAGGCCATGAAAAAATTACGGGCGGGTAGCAAGTCTAAATAAACGGGTTCGGGCGGACGGGCATGGAAATGAAATTTTATTTAAAAATTGCAAGACATTCGTTCATTCATTCACTAAATCTCGGGCGGGTATTGGCGGGTTTGGAAAAATTCCGGACGGGCTCGGGCGGGCCTGAAGAATGGTAAAAAATTACCGGCCGGGTACGGGCGGGAAGTCAAAAGAAAATACGGACACGGGCCGGTCCGGGCCAAGAAAGATCGGCCGGTGCAGGGCTCTAGTTGGAACTGACCTAGCGGAGAGAAAAGGAGTACATTATTTAATCATCACCGACTATTATCCAGAAATATTTCATTTAAACAATTTAACATCGAAAGAAGTTATATCAAAATGGGATTCCGAGGCTGGTACGATCTGACAATGGACCACAATATAGTTCAGATGAGTTTACAAAGTTTGCAGAAGAATATAAATTTCAACACGTAACAAGTAGTCCGATGTATCCACAGAGTAAAGGAGCAGTGGAAGCAGCAGCCGTATTTGGGGATGCTAATCTATAGGAATACCCCACTCGCAAATTTAAAATATTGTCCCGCGCAACTATTAATGGGGCGAAAATTAAGAGATAATCTTCCAGTAAATAAAGATAACTTTGAGCTGAAAAAGGTAAACCAAAAAGAATTTGGGAAATTGAATGAGAAAATGAAAGAAAAACAGAAGTTCTACCATGACAGGCATCATCGAGCAGGGACCCGAACAGAATTAGGAAGAAATCAAGAAATGTGGATAGAGGATAAAAATGAAGTAGGAATAATCAAAGGAAAGACGACGATGCCAAGGTCATATTACATATACTGTGATGGAAAAGAATTAAGAAGAAACACCAGACAGTTAAAAGAAATACCAGTCGAGGAAAGTACAAGAGAGGAAACCGAAGGAGAAAGGGTAGAAGAAGAAGAAACCCGTCCTGAAGAAGAAGTAGGGAGATGTGATGTGAGTCAAGTAGGCTGTTCTGATTGAATGTATTGTTTGGTATTGTTGTAAAAAGGGAGACTAATAAACAAGGTCCTAAAAAGAATAAGGCTGGTCGTCCACTGGACGCTACCGCTACAAGCGCGACAACAAGAGACGCGACAACACGCGACAAGGGTCGTCCACTGCACGCTACTTCGCGCTACATTTGACATAAAATTTCATATAAATTTCTAACCAATAAATGAAACAAATCCATATAATTTTAATAAATAATTAAATTGAAATATAAAACCAAGATAAAAATGTCCTAATTTATATTTATTTTCGCTAAATTTTCAAATAATCTTATTTTAAAATTCTTTATATTCTGGGATGAAGGTTATTTTAAATAGACCTCGAAGAGCCGCAGTTACTTCACCAAATCACTCAATGTGAAAAAAACAAAAATGTATAATTTTATCAATTTAATATATATATACAGTATATCACAAAAAATTGTAATGTCGACTATAAAAGAATAAGTAAGTGTTGAATATAAAATAAATTACACATACTCTATGTTTATCTTTAAAGGTCCTGACGATGATGAAAAATCGAAACTGATATTTGCAAAGCAGTCGATTCTTGAAACAGTTAATAAAAAATTTAAAAAATTTATGAAAATTCATTTAAACACACACTCACCGAACAAACAGTGATTGATGAAGTAACTACGGCTCTTTGAGGGTCTATTTAATCTTATTTTGTCCCACAAATTAAATATCGACATTTTGGTCTTTGTTTTATTCAATTCCATCAATTTTATTAAGAAAAAACAAAGTGTTGCGGTTTTTTTTTGCCGGTGAGAGTATTTTAGGTTAGAAAAACAAAGGGTTAGACGCTACAACGCGCTACAGATCCCATTTTTTTTGGGATCTGTAGCCAGGGATGGGCAAGTTACTCGATTTTGAGTAACGAGATACAAAATACCAATTACTTCAGATTTTTGTAACGAAATACAAGATACCAATTATTCACGGGTTTGTGTAACGAGATACAAGATACCAATTACGTATTTCAAATACATTGAAAATACCAATTACAAACAAATTTTTCCTTGATTTTAAAATACTTTTTGGTGGGGTAATTCTGGAACTAGAGCCCTGCACGGGTACGGGTTGGCCAGTTACTCGCCAGGCCCGCGGACCGGGCCGGGCGAGCTTTGGAGACTATGGAAAAATTACGGGCGGGTACGGGCGGGTAGCAAGTCTAAATAAACGGGTTCGGGCGGACGGGCATGCAAATGAAATTTTATTTAAAAATTGCTAGACATTCAAAATTCGTTCATTCATTCACTAAATCTCGGGCGGGTATGGGGGGGGTTTGAAAAAATTCCGGGCGGGCCTGAAGAATGGTAAAAAATTACTGGCCGGGTACGGGCGGGAAATCAAAAAAAATACGGACACGGGCCGGCCCGGGCCAAAAAAATCGGCCCGTGCAGGGGCTCTATCTGGAACCCTAAATAAATTTAGTTTAGGAAAGTGGCAGCTAAACTTATATTGGAGAATACCTTTGGAAAATCGAAAACAATAAAATTAGTCATGACACTAAAAAAAATGTATTTATAAAAATATGAAAAGGTTTCACAAAACCAAGTTTTCAAAAGTTTTGTCGGATAATCTGGAACTTGATGGAGAATGAATAAACCCGCAAATGAAAACAATCTTTCAACTGGGGCAGAAGAACAAAGATTAGTCGTTGAAAGCTGGTTGAAAGAAGAAAGCAAAAAAGTTTTTTAACGAAGAGTGAAAATTTGGCGGATTGATTGACTTCTCGTTACTGGTTTTTACTAAGATTCGGAGCAGAGAACCCACTCGACGATTACATATAGTAATATTAAATAAATTAAAACGATTTCCCTTTGCAAGACTTTTTACAAGGCGGCAAATAAAAAAAAAAAAAAGTATTTGGTATCTCGAATTTCAGATACCAATTACTGAAAAATTGTAACGAAATACAAGATAACAATTACTTTGCCAATGCTGTAACGAGTTACAAGATACCAATTAATATTGTATTTGGTATCTTGTATTTCAAATACATGTAACTGATTAACGCCCATCCCTGTCTGTAGCGCCTTGTCGCTCGAAGCGCGTTGTAGCGTGTTGTCGCGCGCTTGCAGTGGACGAGCTTCAATTGATTCACACACATTGGGATCTGTAGCGTGTTGTAGCGCTTGCGCGTTGTCGCATCCAGTGGACGAC
>JAKCPI010008492.1:0-15861 GCA_023213315.1 Euborellia annulipes | reverse complement strand
TACAAGTTGTCGAAGTTTATGACCAGGAAAGTACTGAGGATGGTGTACTTCGGTATTGTAGAGTCCTATATAAGATATGGCTTGATAGTGTGGGGTGGTGTATACCATGCCACAACAAATCCTCTGAGATTAATTCAAAAAAATTCTTAGAACAATTCCTCAAAATGTCGAATTTTGTTGACACGCTTCAGCCCTGATGATGGTCGTATATCTGACCGAAACGTCGGCTTGAAGGGATTAATAAACGAAATAAAATTAGCTGCAATCGCTCTTTTCTTCTCAAAAGTTGTGTCAAAAACTGTGTAAAAAATTGTTGGCATGAAGGCCACAATAGCCTTTTACATACTAAAAAAAACAGGGGGGGGGCCGTATTAGTAAGTAGCCCCGGGGCCCGTCAAGTCTGTCTGCGGCCCTGGTCCCACCCATGCCTTTTCTAAGAGAAAGTTATGTGCTGTGCGACAGTCACACCAGATTTTTATTTCTAACAATGCATTTTTAATTTAATTTATCAATAATGTAATATTATCAATTAATTGGTTTGTTGTCTTATTTAATATAAATAAAACAGAGTTTATTAATTTTAATTACTTGGAACGTGGCAAATGATTCTTAGGTAAGTAGAAGCGAAACTTATCCATTACATTAACTTTGATTATGACGTCGTGTGTACAAGATTATAAACTGTACTGGTAAAACAAAATATGCTAATGTTAGATGAAAATCAAATGAGTTTCTTTCTGGTTTCGTAACGATCATTTTAATAGAGCCGGGCGGGCGGACTTTCCAATCAATTTCTATTTTTCTTATAAAGAGGCGACAAAATAATTGATTGAATTTTTTTTTTAATTTAAAATAAAGTTTCTTTCTATTTTATATGTCTATCAAGATGGAATTCGAAAAATCACTTTTAGAAAAAATAATAAAAAAAAAATCTTACTAATTGATTCGTTATCGTTGGAAAATAAATAACCTGAAGCTCATTTTATAAAAAAAAAAATATGGTGATGTTACAACGACAAAAATTTTATTTTTTTTCTACCATTCAATTGAAATAAAAAAAAAATAGGAATAGGGGATCTCTAATTTACATATTTTAATATTTTTTTTTTACGAATATTCATATGCATACAAACACACACACAAACCAATCAATCTTTAATTTGGGGGTAAAGTTAAAAAAATCTGGTGTGACTGACCACACAGCACACAACCTTCGATAATTGAAACTTGTGTTCTGTGCTTGCCACACTAGATTTTTTTGTGTCGAGTTTAATTTACTTTCCACCAATATATTAGAATTCAAAATGTAAAATTTATAAACTAGGGAACATTGATTTGATGGCTGAAGTTTCTTAAGTATAGGGGAAAAAAGCAATAGCTTTTTTCAGAGCCGGAACTACGAGATTTTTAGTGGGGGGGGGGGCAAAATTTAATTTGCCGCCCCCAAAATCCCATACATCATTTTACCTTTGTTTTTTGTAAATCTTTCTTTAATTGCCGCCCCTTGATATATGTCGCCTGATTGATAGCCATATTCCTATATCCAGGGCCGCAGACAGGAGGAGGGGGGGCAGGGGGGCTCTATCCCCGGGGCCCGGGCCCATTGCCCTCCAACCTTAAAATTCTAATAAAAAATAATTTAAATGGTTAAGATTCCAATTTAAAAAAAAATCATTTTCTTTAAATTTTTTTCTTCAGGGGCCCGGGCCCAAGCAAGTTTGATAATATTTCTCCCGTCTCAGGATAGCTAAAAACGCTAATTTCAGTGTCTAATTTTCATAAAATTTTCCATACCCCCCCCCCGGAAGTCCTCTGTCAAGATCTGGCCTGAATAAATTATAGTAACCCTATGTTTAGGAAATTTTGAAAAATGTTTAAATAACTTTTTTATTTAAATAAATATTGTAAGCTATGTATACCTGTTTCAAAAATTGTGTCAAAAACTTGTTGGAACAATAGCCTTTTACATACTAAAAAAAACTAAGGATGGGGGGGGGCGTATTATTATTTAGCCCCGGGGCCCGTCAAGTCTGTCTGCGGCCCTGCCTATATCAATTTTGAAACTCAAGCAAACCAATGAAAAAAAAATCTGGTGTGACTGGCGCACAGCACACAACTTTCTCTTACCTTCGGTAATCGAAAGTTGTGTACTGTGCTTGTCACACCAGATTTTTGTGTCGACATGTATTTAGTTCCCGGCAGTAGGGAATATTTGAATTCAGATGTAAAATTTATAAGTATGGGAAAATATTTATATTTTGTTACCATGGCAACCATTTCTCATATCTTTCCTATGAAGCATAAGAGTAAGTGGTCTTCAGAAGATTTCAATCGCAAAATGAGAATATACATTTTAAAGAGCATCTAAAAAATAATTGATTTTTGAATTTTAATCAAAATCGTTAGAGCGAATTTTGAGAAAATCGAAAAAACTGAAAAAGTACATCAGTAAAGTACTAGTACTCTTTGGCCGATTTTGATTAAAAGCTTATTTTTCCGGTCCCGGGAGGTATTTAACTTAAATATAAAATTTCAACCTCCTAGCTCAATTCCTTCATGCTTAAAATTGAACACACACACACACACACACACACACACACCCACACACACACCCACAGACAGACCATGTCGCGAAAACCACTTTTTGGATTCAGGGGACCTCAAAACGTGTATATCCATCAAAATCTCGACATCGAATTTTTGACATGAAACCAATACTTTCTCTCTCTCTCTCATATATATATATATATATACATAGGTAAGAGAAAGTAAAAGATATGTGATTCCAGGCCAAGAAGCGTATCATTTCGACACACTACCTTCAAGTTCCACAATGGTTTGGGAGATATTCGGCTGTAACTGAACAAATGGTTTTTAACAAAATGTCAAATAACGTCTAAACGGCTTGCCTTAACTACGTTTAATAAAGTTCTACTAAAATTGACCGGGCAATCCAAATATGCAATAATATACAGGGCATTCCATTGAAAAAAAAACAACATATTTTTGTATTGTTACACTCTGTATACGATTAGCGATCAGTGGGCAAATATTTTAAAATTGTAGCCTTAAAAGCCCTACACTTTACTGCAGGGCCAAACTAGAAAAAAAGTGCAACGATACACCCACAATTTACCGTTCCCGTACTAATTGGCCACCCTGTATATTCATATATAGGTAAGAGAAAGTAAAAAAGCCATTTGTTTATTGTTGATGCAAATTTAAAATTTCACAATCCCCAATGACGTCATCATTTAGCATAAAATCTATTAGCGTTCTAAGATAGGGACTACCTAAAAAAAAAAAAATAAAATAAATTCAAATCAGATCATCATCGTCACTCAAGTCCCCTGCCTGCCTGCCTGCCTGGGTGCATTAGCATAAAGAAATGTTCATTTCATTTCATCTCCTGGTCAAATCAATTAATGTAAATTTATGTTTATAAACAGTTCCCGTTTGTTTTTTACTTTCTCTACCTATGTATATATGTAATATATATAGAGAGAGAAAGTATTGGATTTATGTCAAAAATTCGATGTCGAGATTTTGATGGATCTTCACGTTTTGAGGTCCCCTGAATCCAAAAAAAGTGGTCTGTCTGTCTGCCGCCGAAAGCGGGCTTTGCAACTGGTTTAATAACACTAGTCGACAAGGTTTTCTTCACAAGAAATCTGATTAGTGAACCTAGAGCATTTTTTCATTCTGAATTCAGATATGTAGTTAGAATATTTCCATCAGGCACAGTTTTAGAGATATAGA
Organism: Euborellia annulipes; assembly: GCA_023213315.1. NCBI lineage: Eukaryota > Metazoa > Arthropoda > Insecta > Dermaptera > Anisolabididae > Euborellia > Euborellia annulipes. The sequence goes on along the minus strand of JAKCPI010008492.1, from coordinate 12,102 downwards.
GGCAAATAGATTTTTAATAGAAAATGTGCCCTAAAACGGCTCTTATTTAGAATGTTCAAAAAGTTTTTAAGGCGACACCCTTTAAAAATATGCAGATATTTAGGATACATATAAATTTTAAGTTTCATTCCAATCGGAGGTCATTTAGACGTGTTGCAAAGGGCTTAAAGGTTTACAAAATCGAAATTTTCAAGATTTTTTTGCTTTGGTCACCCCTGATACAATTTTAGATATCCCTGAATGCAAAACACATATATGTACGATATTCTATAGTTCTGGGTTGAATTACTCTATAGGTATTTTTTTAAGAAAATTTTCTTCCTCCCAAGCAATACCCCTGATTATATTGTCTATCTAGAAAGTGATATTCCCCCCACATTTTTATATACTCTCAAGTTAAATCTCAAATATATATACCGAAACTTACAACTCTCAGACGATCGATATCCAGCCATTTTAACAAGAGAAATAATTAAGCAAAAAATATTTTGGTACAAAGATTGGGAAATTATTGCAAATACATATGATATGGCATTAGATGATATTATTAAAAAAAATATACCGATAGATGATATCTTGACCACAGTAAAAAATAAAATGTTAAACAACTTCTTAATTAGAGCAAAAAAGAGTCAAAGGATATACAAAGAGTTAAGTCCATTTGATGTCTTCAACTGTGAGTTGAACTCCAACGAAGTTGCTTGGATTATCAAGGTGAGAGGTGAACTCCTCTATTTAAATAAATATTTATATAATAAAAATAATAAAACATGTTCTTTGTGTAATCTGAGGGAAGAGGAGGACACTTTTCATTTTGTGGGTATCTGTCCAATTTTAAAGAGCATGAGATTAAGCTATCTAAAAAAAGAACGTCTTGATAAAGATGAATTTAAAAGTTATTTAAATGGTCGAGATATCATAAATTTGGTTAAGTACTGCAAAGCTGCATGGACATATAGGTACTGGCTAATATCAGAGTACAATAGTGAGTGATTGCCGATGATGTAATCCATCCTTATACGTGTATATTAAGATTAATTTTTAATTATTAACTAATGATCTTGTACTTTTATATCTGAGCAACTCCTCCAGACGGTCAAGATGACCATGGATTTGTCTAAAATTTTTTAACAAATTTTGTAAAAAAAAAACGCATATAAAATATGCATGTAAATGTCTATTTTTAATAAAGACGATTTATTATTATTATTATTATTATTATTCTATAGTTCTTTGGCTTTCTAAAAAACATTCATTCGTAAAAATCTTTTAAATATTAACGAAATTATGAACAAGAGTCTGATGGGGCAAAACTGAAATGATATTTGAATTCAATGAAAAATACTTCTAGAATTTCATATCATTATTCTTGTGAAAGAAAAAAAAAGTTCATATTTGTCGACTAGGGTATTTTTTTTTTTTTTTTTTTTTTTTTTTTTTTTTTTTTTGTTCCGGCCTTTAGCCCTTGGCCATCGGCACCATTACAATACAAATCATATAGAATACATAATCAAAAATTGCACATAACAAAACATTAGTACAAAAATAGATACATGTAAAAGAAAACGTTCATATAAAAAAAAGAGTATAAAAAAAAACATGAATATTAAGAACATTTGGATAAAAAAAAAAAAAAAGTCGACTAGGGTAATTTACAATAATTTTTTTTAATAATGACCCCGGCCCCGCAGACCTGTTTTTTTTTTTTTTTTTTTTTTTTTTTGAAAAAACATTCACACTTTTTTTCTCATTCACACTCACACTCACACACACATTCACACTGTCTTTTCGGCAGCTCAGGCCATATAAGACATTTACGATAACCGTTATTTATGAATTTATATAAGGGTCCAGGCATTTTTATTTAAGCCATCTGGTATCCAGATGGCTTAAATAAAATCATCGGACTGCCTGGGGTCCGAACCCGCGACGTTTGGTATATGAGGTTAGCACGCTAACCTCTACACCACGCCCCGTGGGCTATAGACCTGTTTTAGAGGGTAGTTTTGCCCCCCGGTGTGGCGTAGTAGGTAGCGTGCCTACCTCCTATACCAAACGTCGCGGGTTCGGACCCCAGGCAGTCCGATGATTTTATTTAAGCCACTTGGATACTAGATGGCTTAAATAGAAATGCCTGACCCCACAATAGATATATTCTCTACAACGGTTATCGTCAAAGTCTTAAATGGCCTGAGTTGCCGAAAAGACTGTGTGAATGTGTGTGTGAGTGTGAGTTAGACATGGGTCGTTACTCGATTTTGCTGTACCAGGTACCAGCTGTTACAGGTACTTGTTCAGACCCGATATTTTTACCTGATACTTTTGTACCCGAAACAAATTTCACCCAGCAACGCTAACTTTACATTAATTCAAGTCAATAACAACGTGTCTAACATTTTTTCAAATGTTTTCTACCCTATTTATTCTTGTGTTGAGAACAAACTCATAATTATTCATTACTAAAGAGTTTTCCAAAATGACTGAACTGACATGTCTCCAAATTTAAAATGTCAATTTATATACTGCATTAGAAAAATAATTAACAAATTTCTGTGCCGGCGAACGAAATTTAATTTAATTCTATTCATTATGTATTTCAATTCACAGTTACATATATTTTTATTTTTTTAATTAATGTTTTTATATAAAAAAAAAAAAAATAGTTTCAAAGTAAAAATCAGATAACTTATTTATTAAAAAAAAAAAATATATATATATTTTTTTCATTTCTGCTCTCTTTCTTAAAGTGAATAAAAGAGAAATAATGTATAAGTAATAATTAGATTTGTATTTAATTATTATAGGGCCTAGTGAGAAAAGTAGAGTAAAAAATGTAAAAATGATTCGGAATGACGTTCGAAAAGCGCGCCAGAGCTAGCGAAATTGCCCTGTCAGGAGAGAAGAGACGGGGCGGGGCGTCGCGAGTTGAGGGTTGCAAGAGAGAAGGAAAGAGAGAGCAGGCGCTACTGGGCGCTACGAAAACTGTATCGGGTAAGGAACGAAGCTCTAAAGTGAAAAGCAAGTATTTGATCAATGCGCAAGCGCGAGCGAGATATCAGGTTCGAGTGAGAAACGAATACCGAGCAAATAACATATACTTTTTAAATCTGTTATTTGAGTATCAACAACTCGGGCATACTCGACTGGACCTGAACAGGACGCGTATCTGTTTCTCACTCGTACCTGATATCTCGCGCTTGCGCATTGATCAAATACTTGCTTTTCACTTTAGAGCGTCGTTTCTTACCCGATACAGTTTTGGTTTCGCCTTCTCTCTCATTCCTTCTCTCTTGCGACCCTCAACTCGCGACGCCCCGCCCCGCCCCGTCTCTTCTCCCTGACAGGGCCATTTCGCTAGCTCTGGCGCGCTTTTCGAACGTCATTCCGAATCATTTTTACATTTTTTACTCTACTTTTCTCACTAGGCCCTATAATAATTAAATACAAATCTAATTATTACTTATACATTATTTCTCTTTTCTTCACTTTAAGAAAGAGAAAAGAAATGAAAAAAAAATATATATTTTTTTTTTAATAAATAAGTTATCTGATTTTTACTTTGGTATTTAAATACCTGATATTTTTTGCTCGTACCCATTATGTGCACCTGTTACTTTTTCCTACCTGATACAAAATATCAGATTGATACAGTATCACCCATGTCTAGTGTGAGTGTGAATGAGAAAAGAGTGTGAATGTTTATTTATATAAAAAAAAAGAGGGTAGTTTTATTATTTCCAAATGACAAATTTGTGCCTAAATTACAACCTAATTTTATTCTCTTTTTCTGTCCAGCAATCAAAATATATTTTAATAGCCCGATCTTTTTTAAATTTTAATCATTTATCAATTAACAAAGTTTTTTTTTTGTTTTATGCAAAAAAAAAATGATTTTTTAATTAAAACAAAATTTTTTTTTGATCTAAAAAGTTTTATAACTAAAAGCTATCAATCAATTTTGAATTTAGACGAATGAATCCGTGTACTAAACTTCGAATATTAATATTCAAATTTATTTAATAAAATGTTCCTTTTCTTTTTTGCAAGGGAGAGAAAGATTAGAACAGGCAACTTTTTAATCCTAAGCTCGGCTTTAATTTTAATAATTTGAAGGGTTGTTGAATCTTTGAGGCAAATCATAATCGTACGGTATTGTGTGGGTAAAAGAAAAATCTGGTGGGAATGGTAGCACAGCACACAACTTTCTCTTACCTTACCTTCAGTAATCGAAAGTTGTGTTCTGTGTAGTGGCGGATCCATAGGAGTTTCTCGGGGGAGGGGGGTAATCTGGTGTGACTGGTCGCACAGCACACAATTTTTTCTTATTATCGGTAATTTAAAGATGCATTCTGTATTTGTTTACCAGAATATATATATACAGATCAAATTTTCAAGTATTAGTTTTTAAAATTTTATATTAAAAATGCAATTTTTTCAAAAAAAAAAAAATTTTTTTTCTCAAATCTCGTGGCGGAGGGGTAATTACCTCCTTTACCTCCCCCCTTGTATCCGCTCTTGGTTTTGTGCTTGTCACACCAGTTTTTTTTCGTGTCGACATATATTTAGTTTACGCCGATATATGAGAATTTTTTTTTTTTTTTAAACATTCACACTTTCTCATTCACACTTACACTCACACAGTCTTTTCGGCAAATTAGGCCATTTAAGACTTTAAGCCATTTGGTATCGAAATGGCTTAAATAAAATCATCGGAATGCCTGGGGTCCGAACCCGCGACTTTTGGTATACAAGATTAGCACTCTAACCCCTACACCAAGCCCGCGGGCCGCCGATATATGAGAATTCAAGATATCTATATATAATCTATATAGATAATAATAGCGGTGTGTCCGTCTGTCCGTCTGTCCGCTCTGTTTGGCCAACTTCCCATTGGAATTTTGCAGTCTTAAAGAGGACGTTATGGAGAGTCCCGGAAAATACTCGGGTCCCGAAATTTCAATAACTTTTTGAGTTTTTTTTTTTTTTTTTTTTTTTTTTTTAAAACATTCACACTTTTTCTCATTCACACTCACACTCACACACTCATTCACACAGTCTTTTCGGCAACTCAGGCCATATAAGACTTTAAACGATATCCGTTATTAAATAAATATACATATATGGGGTCCAGGCATTCTTATTTAAGCCATTTGGTATCCAAATGCCTTGAAATAAAATCATCGGACTGCCTGGGGTCCGAACCCGCGACGTTTGGTATATGAGGTTAGCACCAACCTCTACGCCATGCCCCGAGGGCACTTTTTGAGTTATTAATTCCTAAAGTTACGATTTCTCCCATAGGAAATGTATAGAGAAATATTTAAGTATTCTTTGCAATTGTCTATTCTTTGAATGTAAACAAATCCTCAAGCAAGCACTGGATTGGAATACGTAATAATAATAATAATAATAATAATAATTATCTTGCCCTCGGGGCTTGTTGTAGAGGTTAGCGTGCTAACCTCGTATACCAAACGTCGCGGGTTCGGACCCCAGGCAGTCAGATGAATTTATTTAAGCCATTTGGATACCAGATGGCTTAAATAGAAATGCCTGAACCCCAAATTGATTTATTAATTACAACGGTTATCGTCAAAGTCTTAAATGGCCTAAGTTGCCGAAAAGACTGTGTGAATGTGAGTGAGGTGTGAATGAGAAAAAAAGTGTGAGTGTTTTTTTTTAAAGAAATAATTTTCTTTTCATAAATTAGAAAAGGCGAGGGTCCGCCGCAGCCGGGCCCAAGCCAACTGGTGGGGGTCCAGGGGGGCAAATCCCCCTGGCTAGACCTGAAAGCCCGCCGAAGACGGCGGCGCGGCTAGTAAAATTTATAAACATGGGAGAATATTTATATTTTGTTACCATAGCGACCTTTTCTCCTATCCTTCCTATGAAGCACAAGAGTAAAGTGGTCTTCAGAAGATTTCAATGGAAACACTGAACTGGTCACACCAGATTAAAGTTAATAAGAGATTTTTAAATAAAAGATGATTATTTTCAAGAAAGTCTCGACATAGAATAAAGAAGAGGACCACAAGCACTTGGAAATAAAATAACAAAGAAATGGCAACAAATATTTTCTTATTGATTGATTTTCTCTCTTTTGTTATTTGAGCCAAGAATAGAATATTAAGAGAGACAACCAATAATGTTGATTTAAGGAGGGAGGGGGGGGGGGCTTTGACTTTGGGCCAATTTCTTCAAATTGAGATTGAAGTGAAAATCAATATGGATCGATCATAATAAATTTTGAAAAATAATAGATTAAAAAAATAATATACTATCACTGATTACGTCTATAAACTGAAACGTATCCAAAAAAAACCTGGTGGGACTGATACAACTTTCTTTTAAAGGTGTTGGATTATAGTTAAATAAGATCTTTTCGAATCAATGAGATTTTAATTTCATTAGTATATATGGTCCCTGTTATGCAATAGTGTGTCAAGCGCCAAAAAAATTACAAATTGAGTTAAGCAAGGAATATTGTTTCAAATGCTAATAGTATTTTTTATGAAATATGTCCTAAAAAAATTTATATTTAATGTTACTTGCACAATTGACAAAAAAATTGATATATAATCCAATGTAAACAAAAAACTTTAAGGGGGTTCAAAAGCTACGTCTAAACGACCTTAAAAAAAAACTAGACTATTATAAGGAATTTTTCAATGCGGTTTTTTTTAAATGAATTAAATTCATAAGAGATTATTGGGACATCGAGCTATAATTCTATTAATGACTTATTAAAAAATTATCGTAATTAATTTTTTTGTTATCAAGCAAATACAAAAAACAATCTGCCCCAATAATCTTTAATTTTTTTAAATTTAAAAATGAATTTATTGTTATTATTAATCACATATTAATTAAGAAATTTTTAAAATAAGCTTAGATGATTTATTTAAAAACCAACTGTCAAATTAGTTCAGCATTCTTGCAATAGATGGCGGGCTAATCTAACAGACGATATAGTATTCAGGGGCGCCGGAACGAATTTGAATCAGGGGGGGGGCAACAAATTTTTTTTTAGAAAATTAAAATAATTTAATATGTGTATAAAACAAAAACAAATCTACTATAAAGCTTTAAAAATTTTAAATAAAATCACAATTTTAATGAAAATCAAATTTTAAAAAATTTGCTAGTGATTTTATCAAAAATTTTTGGAAAAAATTTGGAAAAAAATGAATTTCTTACTCTTTTTATTTTTTTAATTTAGAAGATTTTATTTTTCAAAAGTAAAAATATATCATTTTTAAAAAGAAATGAAATAAAAGAAGACATATTGCCCCCCTCTGCCCCCCCCTATAGGATGCCAGGGGGGGGGGCAATGTACCCTTGCCCCCCAGTTCCGGCGCCTCTGATAGTATTAGCCTATATCTGGCCTATATTTATATATTTGTATGATTTTATAAAAGATACATAATATATAATAACATTTATAAAGTATTTATTGTTAAAAGATCAATGAAAATGCATTAAATATTATTAGCTACCATTCTGACATCTCTTGGCAAATGTTTGAATTACTTGATTTTTTGCGCATACTTTTTATGACACACAAAAAAAAAAAACATGCGTAACCACTTCGCTCCCGTAGCCCCTTAATGTTAATTTTCTCAAAACTCGCTAGGTTGCGCTTGATACACTAATGCATAACAGGATCCATATATAATAGGCGGATGCGAGATTTAATTCATCAATATCGCGATTTATTAAAAAAAAAAAGTCGGTATGATAAGATTTTAGACAACTTTTGTGTCAGTCAGTCTTGAACGGTCCAGCAGCGCTGTTTGGCCTTGCTTAACAACGAGATGATCTTGATTCCTCTATCCGTTCGCTAACCATGCATGCATGCCATTTGAGATGAGATGGAGGCCTCAAGTTGAAAGGAATCTATTCAACTCTACTAAAAAAAAAAAAAAATGATATGTTGGCCCCCATCGGATCAATTGTTCCATTTAACGCTAATGATTTCGCAGGGCGAGTCACCACTAACCCTAACAGAGGCAGAGTATCTTTATCTTTAAAAGATAAAGATTTATTATTATTTTTTTTATTTATGATGGGTTCGCTAGATAAGAGACACCGAAAAAAAGGGACTGACTCTATAAAAAAAGAGAAGGCTTAACGTTAAGTAGGGCTAAAATATAATCAAAGTTTTTCTTTTTAAATATGCCTTGCCAGCGAAATTAATAGAGGATCAACCGGCCCTGGGTGGAATCGCAGCGGAAAGCGTACTTAAACAATTTTCACGTAAAGTTTTTTTGAAATACTTCTTAAAGAGTATCTAAAAAATAATTGATTCTTAAATTTTAATCAAAATCGTTACAGAGGATTTTGTGAAATCGAAAAAACTGAAAAAATACACTAGTAAAGTACTAGAACCCTTTGGCCGATGTGATTGAAATTTCTTGAAATACTTGCGATATATTTACTTGGCTTAAGTATAAAATTTGCGTATCGAGAGTTTATTCGTTTTTGAGTAATTCCCTTTAACCCACATTCTTTGATATTTCACTTGAAATCAATTTAATTTATTGTGAAAAAATCTTGAATTTCAAGAAGATCGATTCCAGTTAAAAGATCAAAACATAATGTTTATGTAAATTTCTCTGAAAGAGATTTTATTGCTTTTAAATGGCTGTTTGATTGCTTTTCTTGAAATCGCCATTAAAAAGGAGGCGATTCCCTTTTAGCTCGAATTTGACGTCATTTTCACAATCATTTGAATGTATTTCAACTGAAATATCAAAAAGTGTGGATTAAATTAAATAACTCAAAAAGGAAAGAACTCTCGATACTCAAATTTTATACTTTAGCTATTATACTTTGAATTCTAATATATTGCCAGAAATTAAGTATATGATGACATAAAAAAGCTGGTGTGACAAGCACAAAACACAACTTTCAATTGCCGAAGGTAAGAAAAAAATGTGTGCTGTGACCAGTCACATCAGATTTTTCGAGCAACAAAATAATATAAAAAAACATTCGATATTCGTTGTAGAATTGTAATTAAAATATTTGTGTAACGTCTGTATCCATTTTTTCATTATTTTGTTTGAAGTTATGGGAAGGATAAAAATAATAACAAATTTTTTGAAAATAATTTAATCTCTCGACTATCGATTTTGGCACGATGTACCATCATCAGGTCGGCGTTAGTTTGATGTGTTGAATATAGTGCTTGCTAGTATCTTGTTTGTTTGGTCTGTTACATATAATGTCAACACACAACAAATAATGCAAACACACACTATATTCAACACTGTATTAACATAATCTGGCCTTGAGGATAGAATCCGCCATTTTGCTTCAGTTTTTCTTTGGCAGGTAGGCAAATTGTCCATAGGAAATGTAAATATTTACAAGATATGTTCTAACCTCTATTTCGAAATTGACAAATATTTGACATTATCATTAAAGTTCATATTTAACATTAACATAAATATATACCAGTATATATATTTACAATTAAAATAGCCTAAATGTTCTTATTTATTTTAAATTAATTTTTCATCAGAATTTATGAGAATTATTACAATTAAAACTATTTTTGTCAACGCCAAATGCTGTCATTTCATATAATAGGTCGTTTTGATAACTTACCTACCACAACATTAGAATAGCCTCCCTATGGGGAAATACATGGTGTTTGTCCTTCAGCTGTTTTAATGCTGAAGGACAAACACCAGTATTTCTCCCATAGGGAGGCTACTTTAATGTTGTGGTAGGTAAGTTATCAAAAACGACTCTAATAATATTTTAAAGTTTTACTTACTTGTAATACACAAAAAATGTATTAAATTTTAATTAGTATTAACAGGACATTAAAATGAAAGGAAAATATGAAAATTTAATTGTTAAGGTTGTCCAAACATTAAAGCACTTTCCTTGATTAAAAGCTAATTTTTTAATATGTTATTAATCACTATCACATACGTATAAAATAAAATTTTGAAGCAGATCTGACCCAGGGTTATCGTGTAATTAATTATTAAAAAATTGAAATTTAACATGTAGTCTATGGGGAATAACGACGAAACGCACACATATCGAATTATATAGCCACCTCTGCATTAGATACAAAAACAAAAAACTTACATTTTATCAATTCACTTCCGAGGAATATGTTAAAAATAAAATCAAAAGTTTCTTCCGACCGCTTTTAAAGATATTTTAACAAGAAAGTCAAAAAATTCTCCAAAATGACAGTCGCTAATATTTAAAAATAAGGAAGCATCGAGAGTCAGACCAGCCTGGCAACGTCGCATAAAATAATTCTCTTTTCTCTATGTCAGATACATTTTTTTTTCAATTTTACAATATTTTTTCTCGCAAATCGTTCATTGAGATTCTATTATGACTTACGGGGTACTATCCGAACAACCTTAATTATTGGGAAATATTTTTTAGATGCTCTTTAAAGTGTATATTACTTTCTCTTAGCTCTATATATGTTAAATATATGGAGGGACGGCAAGCCCGCCGAAAGCGGGCTTTACAACTGGTTTAATAATTTACAATCATTTCTTTTAATAATGACCCCAGCTCCGCAGGAGAAAAAAATATTTTCATATTTTTTACATGATAAATATAGGCATGTTTGGAAACAAAATGGCCGATTTTGCTTTCAACCAATCAGCATCTAGCACATGTATGGCCAGACTATGTTAAATACAGTGACTATATTCAACACATCAAACTAACGCCGACCTGATAATGGTGCATCGTGCCGAAATCGATAGTCGAGAGATTAAATAATATTCAAAAAATTCTTTACCTAACTTTAAAAACTCATTTTTTGTATTCAGTGCCAGTGCTGCCAACCCTCCGGCTTTTTTTTTTTTTTTTTTTTGAAATTTCATAATAAATTCATTTTATATCACAAACAGTGGCGGATCCAGAGGTGTTTCTCTGGGGGAGGGGTAATCTGGAGTGACTCGTCGCACAGCACACTATTTTTTCTTAATTTCGGTAATTTAAAGGCGCATTCTGTACTTGTTTGCCAGAATATAAATATAAATCAAATTTTTAAGCATTAATTTTTAAAATTTTACATTAAAAATACATTTTTTTTTCGAAAAAAAGTATTTTTTTCAAATCTCAGGGGAGGTAATTATCTCCTTTACCCCCCCCCGCCCCGTCCTTGTATCCGCCCACACAAATACGGAGAAAAGTTACCAGAAAAAAGCTCGCACGAGATTCGAATACTAAAAAAAAAATAATAATAATAATAAAAGGTCAAATAAGATTCGTATCGAATACTTAAAGAAAAAAAAAAGCTCGAACGAAAAATGGCGCCCCAGTTGAGCTTCGCCCCCCCGCCCCCCGCCCCAGTTACGCCCCCTTAGTCACAAAATGGCTTGTTTCAAGGTCCTAAATATTAAAAAAAAAAACCTTTTTCACGGCTCTAGCTCTTATAGTTTCTCAGATAATTTGGTCAAATGTTTTTCGGATGCGGCGGCGATTTACGGAACAAAATTATATTCTTGCATCCCTTTGCCCTACAAAATAAAAAATAAACCTCTTATAGTTATTTTGGTACAGAATATTGTGGCACGGCCAATGAAAAAACAAACAAAATTGCATTAGAGTCCAAAAATGACCCCATTGAGAATTCCCGTTTTACCTTATTATTCTAATTGTGTTTATGTTGTGTTGAGGCCAATTAGGGTGATTATACTAAAACGATTTGTTTGTTTTGATTAAACTTGAAGGGACGCACCCGTTGCTCCGCCCCCGCCATGTGATTGCCTCTGACGTCACGCGCCGCTGGGCGGAGTTTCGGTGGCAGCGGGCAAGCGGGGTTACCAGGCGTATCTAGTCAGTTGGTGTTGTGCCGTGATCGTGAACGTAATCAGTGCTAATGGCAAGAAAACGAGATGAATCGACGTCAACGTCGACGACGGGCAATAGTAGTAATAAGCATCCAATACGGGCATCGTCTCTTCATTCAGGTGAGTCTTGCCAAAAAAAAAAATTCTTTGAATAAAATCTCCCTTTTTAAATTCGGGTTAATTTTCTAATTAAACATTTTCAATTATTGAATTTAAATACATATAATTAGTAAAATTTCGAAAATAGAATTTTAATATA
>JAKCPI010008491.1:0-16107 GCA_023213315.1 Euborellia annulipes | reverse complement strand
TCTGTTATTGGTCCATTGAAGCCGTCAGGTGGTCTCTCCTGATTCCCCATGCGTACAAGCTGAATTGCTTGCTGCAAATTACGAAGGTCAATTCACCGAATAAGATGCCCATCCCTAGTGATGAAGTTTTTGCAAGAAACCTCGAGGAGATCCCCTGGACTGGAACTAGAATCGGTTGTGTTGAAATCGATCAAACCAAAAGACGTTAAATTTGCAATTAAAATGGTTAAAAAAAAGAAGGCTCCTGGATTTGACGGTATTTTACCTATTTTCGTTCACAACTTTTACCTGGCAAGGCAATTATCTACTTATGCGTAGAATATTTGAATCAATGTTAGGCCTCCGGTATTTCCCTATTCCCTGGAAGAAAGCAGAGATCATTCCTGTGTTTAAACTCTGGAAAAGACCTGCAGCTAGCGGTTAATTACAGACCTATCTCTTTACTTCCGATTTTAGGCAAATTAGCTGAGAGGTTTATTTTAAACTGGTTTGAACTTGAAGTGAATAGGAGGAGTCTCCTTCCGTCGTGGCAATTTGGGTTCAGAAAGAGTCATTCGGCCATGCATCAAGTTGCGCGCGTGGTTAATTATACTAGAGATAAGGGGCGATGGCCTGTGGCCCTTGTTCTTTTAGATGTTGCCAAGGCATTTGACAGCGTGTGGCATCAAGGCCTGATTTCAAAGCTCCAACAATCACGGACTGCCAACCCAGCTGTGCGAGATCATAAAAGACTTTCTGAGTAATCGTCAGTTCAGAGTGCGTGTGGCCAATGAAAAATCGACTTGGAGACCGGTGAGAGCGGGTGTACCTCAAGGGGCCCTGATTTCACCGTTACTTTATACGCTCTATACTGCAGATATTCAGAAACCTAGGTTTGCCGAATTGGCCCAGTTTGCGGATGACACGGCGTTAGTGTACTCGCACAGAGACTTTAGATGCGTATCAAAGAGGTTGGAGAGGGAACTTGAAGATATCAGCGAATATTATGCTAAATGGCGGCTTTCCCTTAACAAGGAGAAAACGGAAGCCATTATGCTAAGCTCTAGAATGAGGCACACTAGGAGACCGATCAAATTCGGGTCCGGGCATCTGGAATGGTCCTCGTCCGTCAGATACCTAGGTGTAAATCTCGATAGAAGACTCAATTTTGGAGGACATCTTAGGAAAGCGGCCGCTAGCGCGAAGACAGCTTCCAGACTCCTATGGCCCTTAATCAATCCCAGAAGCCAGTTGCCCCTGGAAGATAAATTAAATGTATAAGGCCATGGTTCGTCCTCGGCTTTCTTATGGGGCTCCGGTCTGGTGGGGACGGGCCGCAAAAAGCAACCTGGCTCTCCTGGAAAGGGTGGAAAATAAGACATTGAGGTTAATAGCCAACCCACCCCCTGGGATTAACAACGATATAATTAGGGTCGGGCTGGATATGAGCTGGCTGAGGGAATTCTTGGAGAGCTCAGTGAAGAAATTTTATCTCAAATGTTCATCAAATGAAAATGTGCATATAGCCAATCTGAGAGCAAGGATAGCCCCTTAGCGAGTGCCGTTCTCTTGTTTTATACAATTCTTTTTTTCCTTCCCTTTCTCTGTTTGTTCTTTCTTCATCTGCTAAACGGTCGGAGGTTTTTAGGTGGTTTTTTTTCCTCAAATGAAAATAAGGCATGATAAAAATGAATTTCTCAAGGACCAAGAAAAAAGGAGTCATCGGATTGGGAGCATGAGCTCGATGCCGGGGAGCCGAACACTCATGTACTAAATTGTAATTTTTAATTTGAATAAAGATTTTATAAATTAAATTGTATTGTGATGTATTTTCGTAATTCCTGGATATTCTTTTGCTACTCCTCTCTAATTTTGTGTCATGTCTTGATATTTTTAATTTTTAAATCCAGGATAGAAAGAGAGAGTTTTAAGAAATGAGAGGATGATACATTCTTTGCTTCTTCCTGTAATTTGATAATTTTCAACTCTAATTAAAAATTTGGAAGGATAAAAGAGAACTCCTCCATTCATTTCAATTCAAGTTGATTGAATCATTATGTTTAAAAAAGCCCCCGAGTTTGGCGTAGTAGGTAGCGTGCCTACCTCCTATACCAAACGTCGCGGGTTCGGACCCAGGCAGTCCGATGATTTTATTTAAGCCATTTGGATACCAGATGGCTTAAATAGAAATGCCTGAACCCCAAATATATATATTAATTACAACGGTTATCGTCTAAAGTCTTAAATGGCCTGAGTTGCCGAAAAGACTGAGTGAATGTGTGTGTGAGTGTGAGAGTGAATGAGAAAAAAGTGTGAATGTTTTTTTATTATAAAAAAAAAAAAAAAAAAAAAATGTTTAAAAAAAAAATAGTCGACAAAATTTCAAAAACTTTTTCCCCGCTCTTCTTTAAACAAAGCCAACCCTACCGCCTAGGAATATGAAATCTCTATATATATAAAGAGAGATGTGACTAAGTGATGACAACGCGCAGCCTAAACTATAATACCTATAAGGCTGAAATTTGGCATGTAGAGTCCTTTTGTGCCCAAGGCGTCATTTAAGAAGCCATTTTTCGAAATTCCAATTTTAAGGGCACTAAATGGGGTATTTTTTTGTATTTTAAATAATTCTTAAACGAGATGAGATATTAATTTGCTCTCTTCGCTAAAATTTTCCTTAGATGAATATCTAAATTCGTTGTTTCAGGGTTTTTTGAAATTCGGCCTCTAAGTACCCCAAATTGTCATTTTTGTAAAAAAATTCGGATTTTTCAACTTTTAACTGAAATTTTAAATAATTCTTAAACGAGATGAGATATTAATATGCTCTCTTCGCTAAAATTTTTCTTAGATGAATATCTAAATTCGTTGTTTCAGGGTTTTTTGAAATTCGGCCTCTAAGTACCCCAAATTGTCATTTTTGTAAAAAAATTCGGATTTTTCAACTTTTAACTGAAATGAGATTTTAATATGCTTTCTACGCTCAAAGTTTCCTTAAATGAACCTCTAAAAAGTAGTTTCGGGTTTTTTTGAAATTCCGCCTCTAAGTACCCCAAATCGTCATTTTCTTAAAAAATTCGGTTTTTCCAACTTTTAACTCAAATGAGATATCAATATGCTTTTTTCGCTAAAAGCCCCCTTAAATGACCCCCCCCTTAAAAGCAATTTCGGTGTTGTGTTTTGAAATCCGGCCGCTAGGTACCCTAATTGATCATTTTTGTGAAAAATGCATTTTTTTTCAACTCTTCTTTTTTTTCCATCTCTATATATATAAAGAGAGATGTGACTAAGTGATGACAACGCGCAGCCTAAACTATAATACCTATAAGGCTGAAATTTGGCATGTAGAGTCCTTTTGTGCCCAAGGCGTCATTTAAGAAGCCATTTTTCGAAATTCCAATTTTAAGGGCACTAAATGGGGTATTTTTTTGTATTTTAAATAATTCTTAAACGAGATGAGATATTAATTTGCTCTCTTCGCTAAAATTTTCCTTAGATGAATATCTAAATTCGTTGTTTCAGGGTTTTTTGAAATTCGGCCTCTAAGTACCCCAAATTGTCATTTTTGTAAAAAAATTCGGATTTTTCAACTTTTAACTGAAATTTTAAATAATTCTTAAACGAGATGAGATATTAATATGCTCTCTTCGCTAAAATTTTTCTTAGATGAATATCTAAATTCGTTGTTTCAGGGTTTTTTGAAATTCGGCCTCTAAGTACCCCAAATTGTCATTTTTGTAAAAAAATTCGGATTTTTCAACTTTTAACTGAAATGAGATTTTAATATGCTTTCTACGCTCAAAGTTTCCTTAAATGAACCTCTAAAAAGTAGTTTCGGGTTTTTTTGAAATTCCGCCTCTAAGTACCCCAAATCGTCATTTTCTTAAAAAATTCGGTTTTTCCAACTTTTAACTCAAATGAGATATCAATATGCTTTTTTCGCTAAAAGCCCCCTTAAATGACCCCCCCCCCCTTAAAAGCAATTTCGGTGTTGTGTTTTGAAATCCGGCCGCTAGGTACCCTAATTGATCATTTTTGTGAAAAATGCATTTTTTTTCAACTCTTCTTTTTTTTTCCATCTCTATATATATAAAGAGAGATGTGACTAAGTGATGACAACGCGCAGCCTAAACTATAATACCTATAAGGCTGAAATTTGGCATGTAGAGTCCTTTTGTGCCCAAGGCGTCATTTAAGAAGCCATTTTTCGAAATTCAGGCCCCACCCCCTCCCCCCTATCCTCCCACCCGCCAAAAGACAAAGTAAAAACCCCCAATTTTTTAAATATTATTAGAATTTATATAATTTTTATACACATAATCTATTTGTGACATTTAATAAATTTTTTGGAGAAATTAAAATTTTCCATAGGATATTACTATTTTAATATCTTTAATATCTTTTAAACCATTTCTTCTCAACGTACCCGATAAGATCACCCTGTAGGCGTTTCAGACTTTCAGGGGGCGGTAGAAGACCTAGATATATTTAGGGGCATTGAGGTTCCTTAGAAGGGGCGTGGGCAGATTAAAAAATATAGTCTAAAAGAGGCAAAAAAAAAAGCTAATCACGTACTAAACTAAAAGAAAATAAAGTAAAAGAAAAAATTAATATCGTTTAATTTTTGTTATTAGAGGTTATTTCAAGTTACTGAACGCGGCGACCTTCTGTTGTTTTTTAGCAAAATCTAGCCTGTTATTAACAAACTCCTTAAAATGCATAATATTCGTTCAACCTTCTAATTAGTTATGTCTTAAATTTATGTCTTTTGAATTTTAATATTAATATTCCTCGATTTAACAAAGTATGCGTTTTAATTTAATTGCCCCCATTGAATCATTCTTTCATTCTTTATTTTATACTCAGAAATAGGATAGGTTTCATATCCAATCTTACGACTCTACTATAATATAATATTACAGTGGCAATAGCTGTTTTTAATTCGTGAGAGGTCAATTAAGATAAGGGGGTGGGTGGAGGGGGGCTCTAGAAAAGAACATATCCTTAAGGGGAGAGGTGAGCAAAATAAGGTTGAGAAACTGTTTTAAACGATAATAGATAGCAATTTAAATAATACATCCAGAAGATTTTTTGTATTTAAATTTCTTAAATAAATATCTTTCAAGGGAATCAAAGTTATTTAGTGTTCTCGGGCCTTTGTGTAGTGGTTAGTCATTTGTACCAAAGGTCGCATGTTCGTATCCAGTCAATTGAATTCGCTACCCATTCAATTGAAATAAATATAAACGCGGTCTTAATGCCTTCGATGCCTAAAAAAAACTTAATGAAATTAAAAAAAAAAAAAAACTATTTACTCTTTTTGATTCTAAATCCTCCCGCCCCTGAGCAGGGTTTTAACAAAAAAGACTTTTTTATATTTTGACCAGGGTACTGGTCAAATGTAGTTAAAATCGTTCAAAAATGGTTTTAACCATAAAATTAATTTAAATTGACTACCAATCAATTTGAATAAATAGGGACGGGGTAAATTAAATAAAAAAAATATATATATATATCCTAAACAAAAAATCTGGTGTAACCTGTTTTAACCACCCTGGTTTTAGCAGAACCACTCTGCCCCTCCTCCATTTTTACGAAATTTTGTATTCTTCAATTTATCTAAAAAAGTTGTAATTTGGCAGGTACATTACGTTTATTGCCTTGCAAGATATTCACGAAATCTTTTTCGAAATTTTAATTTTAAGAGTAGTGAAACCTCATTTTGGAGTTTTTTTGTTTTTTTAAATTTTATAATGACCTTTAAAGGGGTTGAAATATCAATTTGCTTTTTGCTCTAAAGAAGAAACGAGGCATCGATGTTGAGGGTTGGCAACGAATTAAGAAGGTTTATGCTCCGGGAATTTCAGGGTTTCAACGATGGGCGTACAAGCGACTTGCCCGCAAATCCTAACCTTGCTCGCCGAAGGCGAGCAAAAAGAGCTCGCCGAAGGCGAGCTCGGGTCCAGGGGGGCGAAGCCCCCTGGCTAGCGCAAGGTTCGCCGAAGGCGAACCTTGCCGCTAGTATTATATAACCGTTCTTCAGACTTCAACACTATGATTCAAAAGAATGCTAAGTAAATTTTAATCACTTGTTAGGAGGTTCTCCTAAAAGTTTCATTCTTCCCCCAATGAATGGTTTCAGAAATTAGCAGCCAGTGCCGGATTAAGCAAGATGGAGGCCCTTAGGCACTCTAAATCTCGGGGTCCTGTCAGCTAATAATTTTTCCCAATATGATTTTATTACACAGTTTTAAGGCCCGAGCTCTCCCCCCACCCCCAAAATGTTCTAAATGTCCCCAAAAGATCGTGGAAAAATCGAAATTTATATTCATTTTAAAAATTTTCATAAAGCATTTTTTATTATTGAATAAAACATATAGTTTTCAAATATGGTGAAGTTCAGGCCCCCCTGAAAAATAATTATAAAATATATACTCTCCTGCGACGCTTTTACCACTTTTAGGGATCCTTGGTTCGCATACGCGGCAAAAATTAATTTCATTTGAATTGGCTACCAATCAATCTAAATAAATAGGGCGGTGCCTAAATGACCTCAGATGCCGAAAAAGAGTTAAAAAAATCTTTTTTAGGGGGCCCTTAAAAAGCGCGGGAGCCTAGTCCGCCTAATGGGTAATCCGGCACTGAAAAGAGCCATAGATGCATTTTTTTTGTATTTTTTGTGGACGTTTTCACGTGGAGAAATATATACCTTTAACAAAAATGGGGAGTTAAATTTGTCACTATCATAATACATTCCCCTTCTAATAGTAAATTAGAAGGGGGAAATAATTGTTCAAGAAATTTGATCTCTCTCTTAAATGATATCAGCTGTTGGTTTGGTTTATAATTCTAAATTTGCCTTTGCTGGCTGAATGAATGCTTTTTACTTTTTAACATACTTTCCAAAGAGGAGTTTTCTCCTGGTAAAGTTGTTTGCGGGGGGTTGTTGAGTCCAAGTTTGCAATTTCTATCCTATTAATAAATAAACAAAATATTGGCCTTCAAGAAAATTATTAATTTCAATAAGAGGATAAAGGAGCAAGCAGCCAGGTAGTTAGTCTCCACGAAATGAAACTCTCTATTGAGGAAACAGTTTCGGTTTTAAACTGACAACTCCGCAATATGACTCAATGCTTTGTCATTTGAGCTCACACTCTCGAAAAATGGACTGATGATGGTTATATTTCATTAAGCCCGAAACTGTTTCCTCAATAGAGAGTTTCATTTCGTGGAGACTAACTACCTGACTGCTTGCTCCTTTATCCTCTTATTGTCAAATATAACAGCCACTTCATCTCTTCAATTATTATTTTCATTTGAATAATTCTATACTTATTTATTTTTTTCCAAATTTTCTAAAAAGAGATTACTCAAAATTTACATGCATTTTAAGTAGAGGCATGTTTTAAATTAATTTTTCTGTTGAAATTCAAATTTCAACCTTTACAGTATTTGTAAGAATACTTTATAATATTCCTCTTTCAAAGAATTTTAAAAAATTCTACCCCCCCCTACCGCCATCGGAAACAAACCTCACCTGATCCTTTTGTAAGGATTCTGCTAAATATTTAAATAGGATGGAAACTATCCCTTAGATTGGGAAGCCAAAGCCTTGAACCTATTCCAAAGGACACGCTCATTAATAATTCTTTAGAAATTTTCATTATATTACAAACCCTTGTCAAATCTAAGCCTTAAGTGACAAGTACACACTTGAGGGTTAAGAGCAATTTCAAACAGATAAATTTTGACATTTATTGTACACATGATGAAATACATGTTTTGTATAAAGTATAGCTCTAAAGATTAGTTATGATTATGTTTGTTTAATACTAAATATATTTCTGATGAAACATCGACTAAGTTATAGACTAAGTAGCTATATAGTAGATTCATATTAAACTCCTAAATAGAGGATTTAATTTTTTTTTTATATTGAAAGGTAAATATAGGAAGGAAATTTAAGATTATCTAAATGATCCACATGTCATTTTCGGATGGTAAATAGGAAAATTAAGATACGTAATCAAAATTGACCAAATGTCCTTTTTGGATTATAAATAGGGAAATTTAGATAATTTAAATGAATCAATATCGATATTTTGAAAAAGAAAGTAAATAAAATAATTAATGTCTATCTATAATGTCGATAATAGGCATATTTGCCTTGATTTGTTATGAAAAACAAAATTTTTGCTTTCTCTTACATATATATGTTAATATATAGAGATGCTCTCGGGCTTGGTGTAGTTGGTAGCGTGCCTATCTCGACACACAAAAAATCTGGTGTGACAGGCACTGAACACAACTTTCGATTATCCAAGGTAAGAGAAAGTTGTGTGCGGTGCGACCAGTCACACCAGATTTTTTTGTATCTTTTACTCCAACTTTCTCTTTCTTCTTTGTTAAGGCCTTTTAATTTAATTTTGCAAAAAAGCCCAATTGCAAAGAGTTTGCATTTAATCCAATTCAACCTTATATAATGCTACCTACCTATATTATATTCTAATTCTTATAAATTGCGCATGAATAAAACTGAAATAGTTTTTTCTCTAAGAGATAGTATAAAATTAATTTTTTTTTCTTTCCCTTCTTCAATAGAGGCAAAGTAAACAATTTTGTTTAAACTTTTTTTTTTCTAAAATAACTATCTTCACAGATTTTTTTTTTCTCTAAACTTCAATATAAATATTTTTTCTTGCCTTTTCTTTGCCTCTTTCTCTTAACAACAGAGAAAGGCTCGATTATATATTATTAGTTGAAAGAAGCAAATTAACAGATTCTGAATTAATAAAGGAATATGACAATCTATCACCTGTATATATTTCGCTAATATTCGTCCATTCGTCTGTCCTTTCAAGCTATGCTTCTCGTTGGAATTTCGAATGAAATTTTATGTTTAAAGAAAATGACAAAAAATTTTCCTCACAAAATTCTTATTACTTTATATTGTTGAAGTTACGATTTATCCCTTAGTAAATATATGGGGAGGATTTTCAAGTGTAAATAGAAGGGTAGTGACTCTTTTGAGGATCCGTAGCTTTCAATAAGGGCTCCCAATGTGCACTGCACATGTTTAGATCCTGGAGGGTAGGCAACTAAAATGACCAACTCACTAATTAATTCTGACCTCTTCTAAAACAAAATATACATACCCATTTATAATATTACTTTATAAGTTTATAATTTCCAACTATAAGAATAGACAGACAAACTAATCTATTAACTTTGTATATAAAGTACTTCTGATAATTTATTTCCCATTATTTTTAGTAAATTTACATATGATATCTTGACAAGTTATTGATTTATTCTATTTGCATCTGAATTTGGTCACAAGATAAAATCATTTCTTTTACTCAGCTTTTTAAATAGATAACACAATATGAAGTTATTTTACTTACCTATTTTACGATTATTATTATTATTTTTTTTTTTTTTTTTTGTAAGCTTATGCAGATTATTTATAAATATTTATTTTTCGACCTTTTTTCCTAGGATAATTAAAAGGGACGGTTTTACCAAAGAACCTTTGAAAGGATATTTGAAATTTAATCTGTTGATTCATTGTATATTTAACTTATAAGGGGGGGTTCAGGAGCGACGTCTAAACGTACTTTAAAAAACTAGACTACCATATTATAAGGATTTTTCAATGCGGTTTTTTTTTAACAGGAACAGGTAGATATAGGCAGCCAGCAAAGAATAAAAACTTTATTTAAATATCGTCGACGTTTCGGGAACGTATTTCTCCCATCTTCAGGACGATAAATTGTTAATGTTGTTTAGATTGATACATGTAGGTCATACAAATGTATAATACAAATTTGCATTTACCATTAAATGTATGTTTAATTGTCTATGAGAATTGTAGTAGGTGCCTGGGCTGTATTTATTATTGAATGGGCCCGAAACATCAGCAAAGACCAAGATTAAAAGACAACATTAACAATTTATCGTCCTGAAGATGGAAGATGCGTTCCCAAAACGTCGACGATATTTAAATAAAATTTTTATTTTTTGCTGGCTGCCTACTTCTACCTGTTCCTCTTAATTATCACTCAGCCATTAATTTCTTCTTTTCATAAGTAAATAAATATTTTAAACAGTTTGGTCGTAAAAGCAATTGAAAAACTTTAAAAATTCTATTCGTCTTTATTTGAATGAGCGAGACTCCAATTAATATTTATTTTCTTCTACCTTATTAAGAAGATAATTAATATTCATATTTAATATAGAATAGCATGATCTTGAATTGTTAATTAGTGCAGTCGACGCATTGTATATCTAATAACAAATATTTGTTTTAGTCCAAAGAGGGATATACTGTATAAAAGATGGCGGAAAAATAAGGATAAAGAGGGAATATTTACCATGGATTGTATAAAATTATTTGCAAAGTAAAAGAAAACAGAGCTTTCATGTCAATTATAGTTATCCGAACTTTAACAAAACGCTTCGATCCTAACTCGGAATCATTTTCAGCCTTAGTGCTTAGGGAGCGTACAAGTATTACGTAACGCAATTTTTGAAGATTTTTTACCTCCCCCCATGTAACGCGCCGTAACATTTTTCTGGACCCCCCTCCCTAGACGTTACGTAATGCTCAATTTTTATCTAAAAGTCACAATTTTGAGAAAGGTAGATTTATAGCTGGATAAATTTATTCACCCTGTTTTCTCAAAGTCACAATTTTATTGCGCAAAGTACCGGAAAGTCGCTAAAATACCAGTTACGTAACGCATTGTTCAACCCCCCTCCCCCCCTTGTAACATTTTACGAGCCCCCCAAATTGCGTTACGTAATACTTTGTACGCTCCCTTATTCAGAATTTTTATAATTTTAAACATTTCTTATTTTTTTCTCTCAAGTGTAGCATGAAAAACAATAGTTAACTTTCTAATTCTAGAATATGATCCCAACATAGGACAGAAACGTCGCTAATGTTCGTATAAATAATAAATCAAGAGTCGCGGGAGCGACTCGTCGCCGAGCATGTGAAAAGCAAAAGAAAGCAAAGAAACTCTTAATACTACCATTTAGTTGATATTGCAATAGATGCCAATGGCCCATTGCATTTAGATGGACGAGTCGTCCCTAGACTATATTATCAAGAATGATTTTAAATCCTTAATAAAAAGATAGGGACGTGAAAAAATTTTTTGAGAAACTTTTCTCTTTCTGGGCGAATATCTCAAAAAAGTTTTTAAGATATCGGAGCCAAATTTTTTTTATATTAAACTAGAATAAATAAGGATTATTTTGAGCACGAATTCAAAAAAAAATTCCAGTCCCAAAAAGAATGGCAGAGGCTCAAAGTTGAGATTTTGCCGATTTCGGAAGGTCAAAAGTTAGTCTCTTATTTTTCCTTTTTTTTTTTTTTTTTTTCTTTTTTTCTTTTTTTTCTTTTTTTTCATTCTTTTCTTCAATTTTCAAATTTTTAGACAAAGCTACAGGTTTCCCTGCTGGACCGATTTGGATGAAATTTAAAATACAAATAGATACTATCAAAAACCCGATACCTTTGATATAAAATTTCATTTTGGATCAAAAGTGACTTTTTGAGGGGTATTCAAAATTTCAAATTTGTCCTATCTTTAACATGGCGAAAAGACAATTTTGACTATTTTGCTCCCTGATGACGTCATCTAGGAACATATCTATTAATATTAGTAATTTTCATCCCTAATGGAATAAAAAATTTTAGGATAAATCCATTCAGATAGAAATACAATAGATTAACGTGATAAGAAGAAGTGCTACCAACATAACAAAAATAAAAATCCTAAAATTTTATAAAATTTGGTGAAATCCTATGTTTATCGTTTTGAATGGATACCAAACGATGTATTTACATTCTACCAACATAACAAAAATAAAAAACCTAAAATTTTATAAAATTTAGGGAAATCCCATGTTTATCGTTTTGAATGGATACCAAACGATGTATTTACATTCTACCAACATAACAAAAATAAAAATCCTAAAATTTTATAAAATTTGGTGAAATCCTATGTTTATCGTTTTGAATGGATACCAAACGATGTATTTACATTCTACCAACATAACAAAAATAAAAAACCTAAAATTTTATAAAATTTAGGGAAATCCCATGTTTATCGTTTTGAATGGATACCAAACGATGTATTTACATTCTACCAACATAACAAAAATAAAAATCCTAAAATTTTATAAAATTTGGTGAAATCCTATGTTTATCGTTTTGAATGGATACCAAACGATGTATTTACATTCTACCAACATAACAAAAATAAAAAACCTAAAATTTTATAAAATTTAGGGAAATCCCATGTTTATCGTTTTGAATGGATACCAAACGATGTATTTACATTCTACCAACATAACAAAAATAAAAATCCTAAAATTTTATAAAATCAAGAGTCGCGGGAGCGACTCGTCGCCGAGCATGTGAAAAGCAAAAGAAAGCAAAGAAACTCTTAATACTACCATTTAGTTGACATTCCAATAGATGTCAATGGCCCATTGCATTTAGATGGACGAGTCGTCCCTAGACTATATTATCAAGAATGATTTTAAATCCTTAATAAAAGATAGGGACGTGGAAAAATTTTTTTGAGCAACTTTTCTCTTTCTGGGCGAATATCTCAAAAAGGTTTTAAGATATCGGAGCCAAATTTTTTTTATATTAAACTAGAATAAATAAGGATTATTTTGAGCACGAATTCAAAAAAAAATTCCAGTGCCAAACAGAATGGCAGAGGCTCAAAGTTGAGATTTTGCCGATTTCGGAAGGTCAAAAGTTAGTCTCTTATTTTTCCTTTTTTTTTTTTTTTTTTCTTTTTTTTCTTTTTTTTCTTTTTTTTTCATTCTTTTCTTCAATTTTCAAATTTTTAGACAAAGCTACAGGTTTCCCTGCTGGACCGATTTGGATGAAATTTAAAATACAAATAGATACTATCAAAAACCCGATACCTTTGATATAAAATTTCATTTTGGATCAAAAGTGACTTTTTGAGAGGTATTCAAAATTTCAAATTTGTCCTATCTTTAACATGGCCAAAAGACAATTCTAACTATTTTGCTCCCTGATGACGTCATCTAGGAACATTTCTATTAATATTAGTAATTTTCATCCCTAATGGAATAACAATTTTTAGGATAAATCCATTCAGATAGAAATAGATTAAAGTGATAAGAACGAGTGCTACCAACATAAAATAAATAAAAAACCTAAAATTTTATAAAATTTGGTGAAATCCTATGTTTATCGTTTCGAATGAATACCAAACGATGTATTTATATTCTACCAACATAACAAAAATAAAAAACCTAAAATTTTATAAAATTTGGTGAAATCCTATGTTAATCGTTTCGAATGAATACCAAACGAAGTATTTACAATCTACCAACATAACAAAAATAAAAAACCTAAAATTTTATAAAATTTGGTGAAATCCTATGTTTATCGTTTCGAATGGATACCAAACGATGTATTTACATTCTACCAACATAACAAAAATAAAAAACCTAAAATTTTATAAAATTTGGTGAAATCCTATGTTTATCGTTTTGAATGGATACCAAACGATGTATTTACATTCTACCAACATAACAAAAATAAAAATCCTAAAATTTTATAAAATTTGGTGAAATCCTATGTTTATCGTTTCGAATGAATACCAAACGATGTATTTATATTCTACCAACATAACAAAAATAAAAAACCTAAAATTTTATAAAATTTGGTGAAATCCTATGTTTATCGTTTCGAATGGATACCAAACGAAGTATTTACAATCTACCAACATAACAAAAATAAAAAACCTAAAATTTTATAAAATTTGGTGAAATCCTATGTTTATCGTTTCGAATGGATACCAAACGATGTATTTACATTCTACCAACATAACAAAAATAAAAAACCTAAAATTTTATAAAATTTGGTGAAATCCTATGTTTATCGTTTTGAATGGATACCAAACGATGTATTTACATTCTACCAACATAACAAAAATAAAAATCCTAAAATTTTATAAAATTTGGTGAAATCCTATGTTTATCGTTTCGAATGGATACCAAACGATGTATTTACATTCTACCAACATAACAAAAATAAAAAACCTAAAATTTTATAAAATTTGGTGAAATCCTATGTTTATCGTTTTGAATGGATACCAAACGATGTATTTACATTCTACCAACATAACAAAAATAAAAATCCTAAAATTTTATAAAATTTGGTGAAATCCTATGTTTATCGTTTCGAATGGATACCAAACGATGTATTTACATTCTACCAACATAACAAAAATAAAAATCCTAAAATTTTATAAAATTTGGTGAAATCCTATGTTTATCGCTTCGAATGGATACCAAACGATGTATTTACATTCTACCATATAACAAAAAATAAAAAATCCTAATTTTCTTTTTGAACTCTATGTTTATCTTTCAATGATACCAAACGATGTATTTACTCTACCAACATAACAAAAATAAAAACCTAAATTTTATAAATTTGTGATCTTTTTCGTTCGATGAATCCACATTCATTCTACCAACATAACAAAAATAAAACCTAAAATTTTTATAAAATTTGGAAATCCTATTTTATGTTTGAATGGACAACGATGTTCATTCTCCACATAACAAAAATAAAAATCCTAAAATTTTATAAAATTTGGGTGAAATCCTATGTTTATCGTTTCGAATGGATACCAAACGATGTATTTACATCTACCAACATAACAAAAATAAAAATCCTAAAATTTTATAAAATTTGGTGAAATCCTATGTTTATCGTTTCGAATGGATACCAAACGATGTATTTATTTTTTACTGTTTGGAATGCATATTAAAAGATCTATTCATGGGATAACTTAATATTTAATTGATGTATCGTGGCTAAGTTCAACACTATGTATATGTTCATAACTTAACGTTGTTGAGAACAACAATGCTTGTAAAATTTTATCGAGGTAAATAAAGATAGAGTCTTGAAATCAACTGTATTCATTTTATTCCCCTCATACGAACACATCAAGTGGCGACGAGGATAAAAAGTAATTTCAAGGGAAAAATAACGCAAAAATGACGACAAATAAAATAATGATCCCGGATGAATTTCTACCAATACCAGGTGAGCCTTCAATTCCTTGGCAAATTTGGTTAACAACAGTCGAAGATTTCTTTTTCTTAACTGATAGAAATGTTAGCGAAACGAAGAAGTTAGATGATAAGGCAAAAAATTTATATATATGCCAGTTCTTGGGCGCTGAGGGTCGGCGTATATCGATGGCTTACGCTTTTTACGAAAGACGCTCCTCACTTAATCATGTAGAATTTTTAAAAGAACTTGAAAATTTATTTAAGCCAAAAATTAATCAAGTGAGGGCCGCATTTGAATTCAGGTCGCGATTTCAAAACGAGAGCGAATCTGTAAACGCGTTCGTAACTGACCTACGTACCCTCATTATAAAATGCGATTATAAAGACCCGGAGCTAGAGAAACGATTAATAGCAGAGCAATTAGTAATAGGATGTAAATCAAAACTAACGCAAGAAAAAACTCCTCTCTGAAACAAAAATAGATTATGACAAATTTATTCAAATTTTATTAGCAGACGAATCAGCGTCGAAAGATTCTATTTTATTACAAAAATAAGAATTATAATTGTGATAAATCAATTTCAAAAATAAGTAACAGATCGAATTTCAATAATAAAGTCCAATTAAAAATAAGCCAAATGACCCGAAAAATGCATTAACTAATTTAAATAAAAACAAAATAAATCACAATTATAGCAAAAAGAAATGTTTAGGATGCGGTAGTGAGTTTCATTTTCATTTATCCGAAGAATGTCCCGCGAAAGGAAAGTTTTGCAAGAAATGCGGTAAAATGAACCACTTTTCAAACGTATGTTTGTCAAAGACGGAACAAAATTTTAAAACGGGGAAAACGACACGAACAATTATCAATGATCTATCTTTAAATGAACGGCGAAAACAAATGCAAATTAATTTAGAAATTAAAACAATGGGCTCCGGAAGAGTAAAATATAACGCAATGGTAGACACGGGTTCAGATATTTCTACAATAACATTAGAAGTATTTAAAAATCTTAAATCGAACATTAGGTTTATGAA
>JAKCPI010008488.1:0-12569 GCA_023213315.1 Euborellia annulipes | reverse complement strand
TTTTGAGGTCCCCTGAATCCAAAAAAGTGGTTTTCGCGACATGGTCTGTCTGTGGGTGTGTGGGTGGGTGGGTGGGTGGGTGGGTGTGTGTTCAATTTTAAGCATGAAGGAATTGAGCTACGAGGTTAAAATTTTATATTTCAGTTAAACACCCCCCGGGACCGGAAAAATAAGCTTTTAATCAAAATCGGCCAAAGAGTACTAGTACTTTACTGATGCACTTTTTCAGTTTTTTTCGATTTTCTCAAAATTTGCTCCAACGATTTTTTTTAAAATTCAAAAATCAATTATTTTTTAGATGCTCTTTCAAATGTATATTCTCATTTTGCGATTGAAATCTTCTGAAGACCACTTTACTCTTGTATTTCATAGGGAAGGATAGGAGAAATGGTTGCCATGGTAACAAAATATAAATATTTTCCCATACTTATAAATTTTATATCTGAATTCTTATGTTCCGTACTGTCGGGAACTAAATATATTTCGACACGAAAAATCTGGTGTGACAAGCACAGAACACAACTTTCGATTACCGAAAGTAAGAGAAAGTTGTGTGCTGTGCGCCAGTCACACCAGATTTTTTCTTTTGTGGTTAAATTTAAAATTTACTAGCTGTGGAGCCCGCTTAAGAGGCGAACAAAAATTTGACATTTCAATTTTATACCATTTTTTTCTTTTAAAAGAATTTATTAATCGCCTATTAATTATTAATAAAACACGCTCTTTTTGATACTTTTATTTTTAAATTAAACCATTTAATTTATGACTCGTGCAACGAGGCTACATGTAAAAAAAAAGAGAGAATTTACAGTTTAAAAAAGTCAATTAATATGGACCATTTAAAAAGTTATTCAAAAAAATTAATTTCATCTTCAATTCTTAATCGAATTATTTGAATAATTAAAAAAAAAAGGGAAAATGGAAGATGTGTATTTTATTTTAATTTCTAAAACATATTTTTTTTTTTTTTTTTTTTTAAATTGATATACGAACAAATTAATTATCTCGTATTCATTTTTTTATTCAATTCTCATTTCATTTATTTATTTTTTTTTTTTAACAGAATTTAATGCCTAGGATAATAATGAAAAATAGTGTCAATTATTATTTTTTTAAACTTTTCATAAGATAGTCTAATATTTATATAATTTTTTTTTTAAAGCTTTTAACATTTCGTTATTTTTTTCTTTCTCTCTCCCAAAGGTTTTCATTAAAAAAAAAAAAAATAGCTTTATTTTAAAGCAGGCTATGTAGAATTCTCATGGGCTCAATTACTTTGTTATTCCGGCATAAGAGAAAATTATCCGAGTTTTTAATTTAATATTATTTCACCTTTTAAAAGAATGAAATGTACTGTATTTTATGATTACTAGCTGTGCAACTGGTAAACTTAACAAATTACAATTTAGGCATTTTTAGAATATTAGAAATGTTAACATCCCACTGAAAAACTATCAGTAAATAATTTCCCCCACTAATATCTTCCCAACAATCGAGATTATCTTAAACTTGTTTCTTCCTCACCGTTTCCTGTCAGATTTAAAAAAAAAAAACTTTTTTCATTTTCCTACCTGACTTTTTACTTCATTCATACCGAAATTAACCATCTAGATTGGTATCCAATTCATTTGAAATAAATGTTTACGCCTGGGTCAGAATGCGAACCCTCGACCTCTAGCACGAGAAGCTGATGCTCATATAAAAATTCTTTTTCTTCTTCACCTCGCACACTCTTCGTCCCTTTACTTCCACAACCAATTTCGGGTCTCTCCTTGACAAAATTCTGGGAAAGCCATGATAAAAATTTTTTCTGATTTTTTCTGACTGATAAAATATTAAATGCATCAATCGATTAAATAAATCTCTGTTAAATCCCTTTGCCTTTCCCTTATTTAACCCGTATAAGACCCATATCAAATTTAATATAAAATTTTTGAATTTCAATTTTTCACTTTCGTGGGTTGAAATTCACCAAATCCAATCTGTCACATTAAAACAAATTGTGGACATTAGTCTATTCAAAATTCATATTGTAGGAAGGGCTAACACAATTTATCAATTTAGTTTTTTCTTTTTTACAAAAATTCTAATTAAATTTTTTTGTATAAGCCTAATTGTTTTTTGTTGTTGTTGATATATTAGGGAATATCGCCAATTACGCCTTGGTTTTGTTGAAATTTTATATTAGTTTTATTTCCTCAGGAAGGGAGAAGGGGCTGGTGGTTATTGGGTTCACACAAAAATTTAATTATATAACATTTGTTTATTTAATTCAATTGATCGGTAACCAATTCAATTGAAATAAATTTTTGTCTCACGAGACGGGTTGCGAAACCCTGATTCTTAGTATAAGATGCAAGAACTCTACCACTATCCTATAGCCCAGGGGATGAAAATATGCTTTTGGAAAAATCGGACAAAAAGTACTAGTACTTTACTAATGTACTTTATCAGTTTTTTTAAATTTTTCAAAATTCGCTGTAATGATTTTCATTAAAATTCAAAAAATCAATTATTTTTTAGATCCTCTTTAAAATGTATATTCTCATTTTTCCCTTGAAATCTTATGAAGACCACTTTTCTCTTGTACTTCATAGGAAAAAGAAAATCTGGTGTGACAGGTCGCACATAACACAATTTCCTTTACCAAAGGTAAGAGAAAATTGTGTGCTGTGCTTGTCACACCAGATTTTTAATTTAATATTAAATCTTCGTTAAAAAATAGAAAATTAAATATTTTTTTTATTGAAGACAATATCTTAATTTCTTTTTTAAACTAAATGGATCTTTTTTTTTGTTCATAATTTTTTTTTTTTAATGAAATTTTATTATAGCCAAGATTTAGGCTTTTATCCAAGTTGCTGTCATATTTTTTTGTTGTAGAAAGTGTCACTAAACAGCAAAAACCATCACTCTTTCATTTTTCCATTGATTTTCTATTAAAGCTGTTTATCCTCGACTGCTCGGGCAGATTCAATGAAGTCTGAACAGTTGAGAATGATATTGTATTTTTTTTTTAAGGAATATAAATTATTAAAGAAGAAAAATCTGAATTCCAAAAAAAATGAAAAATTATTTCCATTAAAGTAAAAAATAAATAAATAATTCGAAAAAAGCTGCGAGTGAACAGGTAGTGATAAATCTCATCATCATCAACTCAACTTCCTCTGAATAAAAATAAAAAAAAGAGATGCTTTCTTAATATTAATATCATATATTCGGTGAAATAGCCGGATCACATCCTCCGCCGCTTCTATATTATTTAAAAAAATTATCTTTCTACTTCTCAAAATGATAAATGAAATAAAAATATCTTTCCGACTTCGCTATCTCTGATTATAATTTTTTTTTTTTATGATACCAACTAGATTCTGGAATAACAAAATATGAACATGTTAAAAGCAAAGGTTCGCTAATTAAATAAATTTAGTAGAGGCGAAATTGCTTTAGCTAGTCGAGAGATCGTCGGGTTCTTTTCATTCCTACAAAATATTTCCTGGATTCGTTTTGGGTAGAGGTGTTATCTGTAAATATCCCATATATTGTATTTTCGCTGCAGTTCACGCTCAGGCCTTTTTGGTCCTATTTAAATATTATATTAACCTAATTTATTATTACTTTCTCTTATCTATACATGTATATAACGTAGAAAGAGAAAGTATTTGTTTCATGCCAAAAATCTGATGTCGATATTTTGATGGTCTGTCTGTTTGTCCGAATGTCTGTGAACAAAATATCTCAAGGACGAAAAGAGCTAGGAGGTTAGAATTTTGTATTTAAGTTAGATACCACCCTGAAACATAACAAGAATTTTTTGACTACTTGTGCTTCACTGATTTACTTTTTTTTCTATTTTTTGAAAATTCGCTGTAACGATTTTGATTAAAATTGATAAATCAATTATTTTATAGATGCTCTTTAAAATTTATATTCTTGTACTTCTTGTACTTCATTGAAAAAGTAGTGGAAATAGTGGAATAGATAGTCATGTTGCGACCCACAAAATTAGTTCAAATGAACATAATGTTAACTTTATTGAACATATTACCAAAAGAACAATACATCAAGAGTTTTTAACAAAAAAAAAAAAAAAAAATTATAAAAAGAAACAGAACTATTATTTCTGAAATGTGTTCCGCCTGATGAAAAGATTGGTCTCCCCTGGTTTAGAGGAAGGATTACGCACAATCACTATAACAAGTAGATGTGATTGAATAGGATATTTTGAAATTTAAAAATGAAAACTCAAAATCTAAAAAAGTTTCGGTTGCCTAGTTGTAGTACTAAGATGACGATATATCTACCCAAAAATTCAAATGTTGCTTTTTAAAACTATTATAGATCTACAGATTTCCAAAATTAATTGATTGATTTTCTATTTTTGTAACATTTGAAGAAGTGATCAGGGCTACAAAAAAAACAAATAAATACTTTTGAGGAGGCCCACCTTTGTACTATGGGACTTGGGAAGGTAAATGCTATAGTGTGAGAGTATATTACGGTGTGTTTTGTTGTTATATTTTATAAATAAACTATTGTTCGTTAGTCGTCTTTTATTACAATAACTTTGCTATGAATACTCAAATATCACTATTAACTAAGCTTGTTATCTCTGTTAGAAATATTTGCATAATTAGAAGTCGCTCTCTTTCATTCGCATCGTTTTTTATTAATAAATATCCTATAGTCCAGAATTGCTCAGTTACTTTTTATTTTTAATCAAAAAATTAAATAAAGTTAATTTAAAACATGGCAAGTCATGGCGTTTATTTAGTGTTTATTCTTTAGAAAAATGCCGTGCAGGTGCTGAGAAAGGACGTGATTAGCTTCTGAAAAGTTGAGATTTTCTTTTTATCCCTCTGACCGGAGAAGGGAAAATCCTTGTCTCTAGTGAAAATTAAATTATTTTTTTTTTTTGTTGTTTTTAATTTGTCCTCTTGGTGTTTATCCTGGCTCTCTCTAAGTATATGTGAATTATTTCAAATAAGGGACATAACAGAGAATGCCCTTAAGGCTCTCTTCTCCAAATATCATACATCACAATTAATTTTGTTTCCCCTGGTAATAGGATTTAATAAAAGATAAAAAAAAATCCACATGTTTCAACTTTAATAGCATGTCATTCGGTTTTACATAAACCTACACCCACTTCGCAGGAACACTAGTACAACCATTAGAAAAAAAATCTGGTGTGATGGCGCACAGCACACAACTTTCTCTTATCCTTCGGTAAGAGAAAGTTGTGCATCGTGCTGAACGTGTCGAGATAAATTTAGTTATAGAGATTTAAAATTGGCTCTATTATTTCAAAACACTTTTAGGGCAAAATGAGAATATACATTTTAAAGAGCATCTAAAAAATAATTGATTTTTGAATTTTGAAAAATTTTGGTGGAGTGAATTTTGAAAAAATCGAAAAAAAAAAAAAAAAAAAAAAAAAACTAAAAGTACATCAATAAAGTAGACTACTAGTAGTTTTTGACCGATTTTGTTCAAAAGCTTATTTTGAGACTCAGGGGACTTCAAAACATCAAAACTCAAAACGTAGAGAGAGAAAGTATTGCGATCATGTCAAAAATTCGATGTCGAGATTTTCAAAGAGTCCAAAAAAGTGGGTCCCGCAAATTGGTCTGTGTGTGTGGACATTTTTGACCATGAAGGAAATGAGCTAGGAGGTTTAAATTTTATATTTAAGTTAGGCCTGCGAGCTCGTGTAAATAAGCTTTTAAACAAAATCGGCCAAAAAGTACTAGTACTTTGCTGATGTACTTTTTTAATTTTTTCGATTTTATCAAAATTCGCTCCAACGATTTTTTCTTTAATTCATTCATAAATCAATTATTTTTTAGATGCTCTTTAAAATGTTTATTCTCATTTTGGGGTTGAAATCTTCTGAAGACCACTTTACTCTTGTTCTTCATAGGAAACAGGTGAAATGGTATAACAAAATATAAAAAATATTTTTCTGTTTTTCTACATTTTGGATTCTAATATATTGGCGGAAACTAATCATATCTAGATTTAATTTTAATTTAATTATTTAGAGAAGATAAAGTTTTGTGCTGTGCGACCAGTCACACCAGATTTTTTCTGCCTTTTTGCAAGGGATAATTCGCATAAAATATTAGAAATAATTTATTTTTCTTTAAAAGATAATCTTTTAAATTAATTTAATTTTATTGCTTGTGTTCTATTTATAGAGCATTGTTGGCGACTCCCCCCACTCCAGCCAGTGCGGCGGCCGTCGCCGCCTCAGGCAGCAGTCGCCAGTCACTATACAGACAGGCGACGCGTCGCGACGCTGCAGCTCAAACGCCAAGGCATTCTCACTCCTCTCTTCGTTGAAATTCTCTCGAATTCATCACCAACAGGTAAATACAACTCAATTATTGATTGCGTTTCAATTTAATTATAAAAGCGAAGTAGAAGAGATACATACAGTTATCCTTTTATATCGCAATTTTATGTCGTTTTCTTGTGAAGGTCAAAGCAAGAAGTTCCAAATCTTAGGTTAGAGTGAATTCAATAATGGAATATTTTTTTAATATCATTTATTTTCAAAAAATAAAACATTAAAACTAATTTGATTTCGTCTCTTTAATTAAATTTAAATAATATCAAAATTTTAATTCATATAACAAATTTCTTTGGAAAAGGTTAAAATTAAAATAATATATTTATGTTATAACTAAAGCCCGGATTCCTATGCAATTGCATATTCTATTTGCTAATAGGTACGTCACTGAAAACCAATTTTCTATCCGAATCATGTCCCCTTGGAGCTAGGGTTCAAATTCTATATTGCATATTTTTGCATATTTGGTCAATATTGCATAAAGTTGCATATTTAAGACTTTTTTGGATATTTTAAATTTTTTTTTCAGTAAAATTTTCATTTTATTTTAATTTTTTAATTTTTTTTTTTTTAAACAAAAAAAAAAAAAAAAAAAAAAAATTAAACGAAAAAAAAAATTTTAAGCCTTTTATTACATTGTAAAAAATAAATAACTATATTTTTTATTCTTTATATCAGCGTTTCCCAGCCTTTTGAAGTCCACGGCACCCCAAAGGTGCATTGGGAATAATATTACACACTAGCGGCACCCTTCCTTTTTTTTTCCCTTGCGTGAAAATCATTTGACCTTTTTTTTAGCAAAACTTTATTTTTTCGCCTCTTTATTTTATTTATTTTTTTTATCTAAATATCTCGCGGCACCCTTGGGTGCCGGGACACACCGGTTGGGAACCACTGTTTTATATCCTCTTTTAAGAAATAAATTTAGTTTTGCTAGAATTTTCGTTGTATGAATATCAAGTCAGTTGTGTTTCATAGTTCGAAGTCAAATTAATTAAAGAAAAAAAAATGTCAAAACAGGGGTCCTCGTTTGCTTCAAAAATTTCGCAATGGATCGCTCCCTATGTTTTTTATTTTTACTTTCTCGTATAGAGAAAGTTATTTTTTTTTAATTAAATTTAGTTTTTACTTTCTCTTACCTATGTATATATGTAATATATATATAGAGAGAAAGTATTGGATTCATGTCAAAAATTCGATGTCGAGATTTTGATGGATCTTCACGTTTTGAGGTCCCTGAATCCAAAAAATCTGGTGTCACTGGCGCACAGCACACAACTTTCTCTTACCCTTCGGTAAGAGAAAGTTGTGCACTGTGCTGGTCACACCAGATTTTTTGTGTCGAGATATATTTAGTTTTCCATAGCACCTTAGTTTCAAACTTTCATTTTAAATGTTGATTGCTTGAAATAAACTATGGTTATTTTTCAAAATTTTAATCTCATATTTGGACATTTTATACACAATATAGATTCGTAAATAAATACAAAATTTCATAAGAATTGGAAAAAAAAATTTTAAATGCGTAAAAAGTTCTAAAGGGGACCCCCTTTTGAATCGAAATTAACATACAAATCCCT
This sequence comes from Euborellia annulipes, assembly GCA_023213315.1. Lineage (NCBI taxonomy): Eukaryota > Metazoa > Arthropoda > Insecta > Dermaptera > Anisolabididae > Euborellia > Euborellia annulipes. The sequence goes on along the minus strand of JAKCPI010008488.1, from coordinate 4,634 downwards.
ATAGGAAATTAACATTGGCCAAATGCGAAGATAAGGTAGAAAAATTTAAAACGCGTAGAAAGAGAGAAGATAGTTTTGTGAGAGAGAGAGATATGTTTTCTCCGAAAAAAAAATGGGCGTTTAAATAATAATTGATTTTTAATCTAATAAAAAGAAAAAGATTTAAATTCGGTTACCATGGCAACCATTTATTTCTCCTATCTTTCCTATGAAGCACAAGAGTAAAGTGTGCTTCAAACAATTTTGAGGGCAAAACGAGAATATACATTTGAAAGAGCATCTAATAAATAATTGATTTTTGAATTTTAATCAAAATCGTTAGAGCGAATTTTGAGAAAATCGAAAAAAACTGAAAAAGTACATCAGTAAAGTACTAGTACTTTTTGGCCGATTTTGATTAAAAGCTTATTTTGTCGGTCCCGGGGGCTGTTTAACTTAAATATAAAATTTCAGCCTCCTAGCTCAATTCCTTCATGCTTAAAATTGAACACACACACACACACACACAGACAGACAGACAGACAGACAGACAGACAGACCATGTCGCGAAAACCACTTTTTTGGATTCAGGGGACCTCAAAACGTGAAGATCCATCAAAATCTCGACATCGAATTTTTGACATGAAACCAATACTTTCTCTCTCTATATATTTCATATATAGGGTACGAGAAAGTAAAAACTGGTTTTCGCGACATGGTCTCTGTGTGTGTGTGTGTGTGTGTGTGTGTGTGTGTGTGTGTGTGTGTGTGTGTGTGTGTGTGTGTGTGTGTGTGTGTGTGTTCAATTTTAAGCATGAAGGAATTGAGCTAGGAGGTTGAAATTTTATATTTAAGTTAAACACCCCCCGGGACCGGAAAAATAAGCTTTTAATCAAAATCGGCCAAAGAGTACTAGTACTTTACTGATGTACTTTTTCAGTTTTTTTCGATTTTCTCAAAATTCGCTCTAACGATTTTGATTAAAATTCAAAAATCAATTATTTTTTAGATGCTCTTTCAAATGTATATTCTCGTTTTGCCCTCAAAATTGTTTGAAGCACACTTTACTCTTGTGCTTCATAGGAAAGATAGGAGAAATGGTTGCCATGGTAACAAAATATAAATATTTTCCCATATTTTACATCTGAATTCAAATATTCCCTACTGCCGGGAACTAAATACATGTCGACACAAAAAATCTGGTGAGACAAGCACAGTACACAACTTTCGATTACCGAAGGTAAGAGAAAGTTGTGTGCTGTGCGCCAGTCACACCAGATTTTTTTAAATATTTTTTGAAAAAAATTGTGTTTTTAATATAAAATTTTCAAAATTAATACTTAAAAATTTGATTTGTATATAAATTCTGGTAAACAACTACAGAATACACCTTTAAATTACCGATAATAAGAAAAAATTGTGTGCTGTGCGAACAGACACACCAGATTACCCCCCCTCCGAGAAACTCCTCTGGATTCGCCACTGTCTTTTTGCCATAAATATATTGCATATTTGGCTGCATATTTTAATACTTTTACTGCATATTATATGGCATATTTAGCGGTTTTTGCTGCATAAAAATCCGGGCTCTAGTTATAACTAATTCGTTTTCGTTTTGAACAATCTTCCGAGCTGTTGTAAAATTTATTTTTATAAAAAGAGAAATTTTTGTTTATTTGTTAAAAAACTTTTCCATGAACAAAATTCTCGTTTAGTTTCGTTGGGCATGATTATGATATAAATATATTAACGAATTTAAATGATACCCGTTATCCGAACCCTTGATCCTTGGTATACAAGGCAGGCGTGCTCAAGGGCGGATCCAGAGGTGTTTCTCGGGGGGGGGGGGGGTAATCCGGTGTGACTCGTCTCACAGCACACTATTTTTTTACTTTCTCTTACCTATGTATATATGTAATATATATATAGAGAGAAAGTATTGGATTCATGTCAAAAATTCGATGTCGAGATTTTGATGGATCTTCACGTTTTGAGGTCCTCTGAATCCAAAAAAGTGGTTTTCGCGACATGGTCTGTCTGTCTGTGTGTCTGTGTGTGTGTGTTCAATTTTAAGCATGAAGGAATTGAGCTACGAGGTTGAAATTTTATATTTAAGTTAAACACCTCCCGGGACCGGAAAAATAAGCTTTTAATCAAAATCGGCCAAAGAGTACTAGTACTTTACTGATGTACTTTTTCAGTTTTTTTCGATTTTCTCAAAATTCGCTCTAACGATTTTGATTAAAATTCAAAAATCAATTAATTTTTAGATGCTCTTTCAAATGTATATTCTCGTTTTGCCCTCAAAATTGTTTGAAGCACACTTTACTCTTGTGCTTCATAGGAAAGATAGGAGAAATGGTTGCCATGGTAACAAAATATAAATATTTTCCCATACTTATAAATTTTACATCTGAATTCAAATATTCCCTACTGCCGGGAACTAAATGCGTGTCGACACGAAAAATCTGGTGTGACAAGCACAGAACACAACTTTCGATTACCGAAGGTAAGAGAAAGTTGTGTGCTGTGCGCCAGTCACACCAGATTTTTTTAATTTCGGTAATTTAAAAGCGCATTCTATACTTGTTTGCCAGAAATATACATCAAATTTTTAAGTATTAATTTTAAAAATTTTACATTAAAAATAAATTTTTTTGCGAAAAAAAGGTATTTTTTTCGAATCTCGGGGGGGGGGGGTAATTACCCCCTTTACCCCCCCCCCCCCTTGTATCCGCCCTTGGGCGTGCTATCGACTACATCAAGCCCGAGGGCTGACTTTTTTTGAATTTGGGAGTTTTTGAATGTCTATAAAAAGCAATTTTTTTTTTTTTTAAACATTTTTCTCATTCACACTCACAATCACACACGCATTCACACAGTCTTTTCGGCAACTTAGGCCATTTAAGACTTTAAACGATATCCCTTATTTATAATTATACATATTGGGGTCCAGGCATTCTTATATAAGCCATTTGGTATCCAAATGCCTTATATAAAATCATCAGACTGCCTGGGGTCCGAACCCGCGACGTTCGGTATATGAGGTTAGCACGCTAACCTCTACACCATGCCCCGAGGGCATAAAAAGCAATAATTCGCAAAAAAGTCATTAACAATGAATATCGTCTAATTTAATTTTATTTCTTGTATTATTGATAGAGCATTGTTGGCGGTGTTGGCTGGCTTCCCCCACTCCAGCCAGCGCGGCGACTGTCGCCGCCTGAGGCAGCAGCCTGCAGTCAGTAGATAGGCAAGCAGGCGACGCTGCAGCACAAACACCGAATTTTCTCTTTCTCTCTCTTCGTTAAAACTCTCTCGAAAACATCACCACTAGGTAATTATCATTCACTCATTATACATTCCGCTTCCAATCTATAGGATCGCTTATAATTAAGTACCCAGGCGTTTAGCGGGAATAAGCCGGTAAAATTGCGAGAAGATGGTTTTCGCAAATATCTCGAAAACTATGCGGTTTTCCGCAAAATTTCATCTATACAAAAATAATCGAAATTATGCAGTGTCCCTCGGCGTAACTAGCCTTTGAGGGCGGAGGGGACGAAGCTCAACTGGGGCGCCGTTTTTCGTTCGATCTTTTTTTTTTAGTATTCGAATCTCGGTCGGGCTTTTTTTGTAATTTCTCTCCGGATTTGTGATATAAAATGAATTTATTATGAAATTTAAAAAAAAAGCCGTAGATTTTGGGAAAAAGCAGATGCGCGAGGTGCGCCAAAAGCTTGATGCGCCTGGGGCGGGGGGGGGGGGCGAGCGCCCCCCTTCGCCCCCACCTGAATACGCTACTGCATCGGGGGTTTGCGGGGATGTACGTTACGCCACTGGCAGTAGCGTAACTAGGTGGGGGTGAAGGGGGCGCTCGCCCCAGGCACATCAAGCCTTTGGCGCCCCTCTATACCGACACAGGCGCCTAAGGGATCTAAAATATAGCCCAGGGACGGTGATTTTATCATATTCTTTCCATAGATTGTCCAAAAACAGGGATAGTTTTCTTTTAAATTATATTACAACTTAAAAAACGACGCCATTGTTGAGCTTCGCCCCCTCCGCCCTCAAAGGCTAGTTACGCCGCTGCTACTCAGCCAGATATTTTTCATAATAATCATCATATTTATCTTAAATGTATTTCTTCCCTTGATCCGTTGAAGGCCTACAGAGGTAAAGCATTAGCTTCATATGCTCTTGTTTGACTCCCGTTTTTAGATGTGATCAATCAGAAAGTGGCGTGTACCAGATTGATTGTCAAAATTGTGATTGTATATATATAGGAAAAAAGTGTGAAATATTTATTTCAATTAAATTGGCTTCCAATCAAATGAAAATTATAGGGTCATGGTCGAAATGTTCTCAGATGCTAGACAAATTTTTTTTTTTTTTTAAGGACTTTTTCGGCATCTAAGGCCATTTAGAACCCATCCCTATTTATTTCAAATGATTTGTAGTCAAATCAAATGAAATAAATTTTTCTCGCTTGGGAAAAAATCATTTCTTTTAACATTTTTATTGTAGGTAGAGCGCCTCCCTCCTATACCAATCGTCGCGGGTTCGGACCCAGGCAGTCCGATGATTTTATTTAAGCCATTTGGATATCAGATGACTTAAATGGAAATGCCTGAACCCACAATTTATATATTAATCAC
>JAKCPI010008487.1:0-74610 GCA_023213315.1 Euborellia annulipes | reverse complement strand
TATACAGCCAACAGGGGGTATATAAGAGGGTGTCAAGGAGGCCCGACCCTCCCGGAATTTTTAAAACCTATATACAGGGTGAATCAAGAGGTTTTCCCCCCTGTTTATGGAGGTGATTCCTGACATGATTTTGAACAAAAAATGTAAATAAACTATTGGGATGAAATTCATAATTAAAGAGTTATAACAATTTGAAAAAAGCATTTTTTTTTTTTTAAATTTCAGGATTTTACAAACAAAAATGAAAATCCTACATCGAAAACAAACAATTGTTTGTTTTTGTGGACATTCTCTTGCATTAAGAGTGGATTTAAAGCAAGTGTTCACCAATTCTTCCCTGCATTTGAAGGCAAAGATTCGCACGCGAGAAGCATTTCGTAATTCCACATGTTCGTTCTTTATTGACGTTCCTTATTATGCGTTGAATCAATTCTTCTCGAGTTTGCACCTTAACTTGATACACGATGTCTTTCATCCAACCCCAGATGTGATTGTTATGGAAACGTACCACTCGCTTCATTTGTCTTTTCAAATTGCCATAACTCTTTAATTACGGTATGAATTTCATCCCAATTCAATTTATTTCCATTTTTTGTTCAAAATCAGGTCAGGAATCAGCTCCATAAACTGGGGGACGCACCCTGTAGATATACACGGGTGTATAGCCAATATGAATATTTTTCTTTGAAAAATTTCGGTCTCCCCAAAAAAAAGGAATTACCGGAGGGAAAAAAATTTCCGTCCTAACAAAAAATTTTTCACAGGGCGGAAAAAATTTCGTTATTCAATAAAAATTTGTCTTTGAGAGGATGGCCCGGGCCTCTCGGGGGTGAGGTATATCCGGTATTTTAAAAATATTTTTGTGTATGGGGGAGGGGGTGTATTAAAAATGAGTACGCCCCCCCCCCGAAAAAATTTCTATAGACGCCCCTTTCTCAAGCACGAAAAGAGCTACGAGGTTGAAATTTTATATTTAAGTTAGTTTGAACAAAATCGCCCAAAGAGTACTTAATTTTTCAGTTTTTTTCGATTTTCTCAAAATCCTATATTTTCATATTGCCCTTGAAATTGTTACAAGCACAAGTTGCCAGAGCGAAAAAAATTTTGCAACTTACATTGTCTATATTAATATTTGTCTGAAAAATGTGAAGTATTATAAGATATATTTAGAGTCAAATCAAATGATGTTAAACCAACAGTCAATTGAAAGGTTGAGTCATAATAAATTCATGCCTCCCGTTATTTATATATCAATGATTCAAATTCAAAAAAAAAGGCAGAATAAATTAATTAATCATCATTTACTAGTACGAGTACTATGATACTCATGTCTATTCAATATATTAATATCTAAGGGCCCTGGTACTGGAAGTGCTGACTCTTGAGCAGCGTTTTCCAAATTGCGAGGCGCGCCTCCCTGGGGGAGGTCTCAAACCCCGACCAAAACTTTTCAAATACAATTAATTTTTTACTAAAATTTAAAATTTAGTACATACGTGTAGACAGCCCACCTTTAGCGGGCTACACTCCTAATTTGGACTTTCGTTTTACGAAGTGAGCTCTTCTTAAAATCAGTGAGTTATTTATTTTTAAAGACAATTTTATTTATTTATTTATTTTAATTGTACGAGATGATTGATTCAAGTTTTGAAGAAAAATTTACTCGTTTATTAGTAACAATAACAACCTGTCAACTTGCCGACCCTTCCCTGCCCTGTGGTGTCAAATAATACCAGCCAATTCTGAGGAAGGCGACCGAAACGTCTCGTTTTTTTTTTCCACGCAGTCAGTGAATATCAAATTCTCATTATTATTATTAACTGCCTAACTCTTGTTCTCTTAACTTAATTTTAATTTCCATCGCCCTTTTCTCGTTTCATTTAATTCAGCAATAAAACGGACACAATAAAATGGCTGGCGTTTATGTCCTCCGATTATTACGCGCTTTTTATTAACGTGTCTATCGATTGCCTTAAAGGGTTCCTGATTGAGAAAATGAAATTTTGTGGCCTTACATCTTTATCTTTTTTTCTTTTTTTTTATGTTCGACTCACTCACTCAATCCCGTCTCGATTGATTGATGATTCAAAGTCATAACTTGAATTTTAATCGTTTTTAACTTTTTGTTGTTGATTTATGACCCCCCCGAGAGAACTCTAATATTGTTATTTATATAAATTTCCAATAAATGTTGACTGGTTTAAGGAGTGAAACGAGGGATGACGTTGTCTCGTATCTCCACTGACAGATAGCGCCCTTTGCCAGCACCCGCTTACCTGCAATAGGGTGACTCGGAAAAAAAATTACTTTCTCTTATGCCGGGTTGCAAGAACATATTTAACCGTTCGTTAAACGCTTTTGTTGGTTTAAACCTTCCGCTAAATAATTTTGGGTTGCAAGAACGTATTTAAAGATGATTGGTTCGTAAAAGCTGTATTTAAACTTAAGGTTGAAAATCGGAGCTTTAAAGTATCCACTAACCTGATTTGTTTCATTGAAATAAATAAGAATTTAGTGACTATATTATCACGCGAGAGAGGTAAGATATAAATACATTAATTTAATTGAGTTTTCTTTAGTTTCTGGAACGTATTAAGCGATATTATTAATTATTATAGATATTCATTCGATGAAGAGAAAAAGTGAGGTTATAGTATATTCCAAGTTTCTTTATAATTTAACATCTGACAGCCAGATCTACCAACGTATTTATTATTTTTATTTTACGATATTTAAATATTTAAACATTTTTTTTTGTTTTGTAACCTAATATTGACAATTAAAATTTAAAGAATACAAATATAATTACTATTTTTATTCATTTTATAATTTTGGTACTATTATAAATTATACAATTTGACAATGCGCTCTTGCGGTCAACTTGGCCAACTACATAGAGAGCTGTCATTTTCGCTGTCCCAATCGTTTTGCATCTATCTATATATCTTAACAGTAGGGAATAGTTAACCGTTCCTTTAATAAATAGGGATGGGGTCTAAATGGCCTTAGATGCCGAAAAAGACCTTAAAAAAAAAAAAAAAAAAACCGTTCCTTTAAAGTTGCTTTAGCAACAGCCTATAATTTTAAAGCCCAAAGCGATGTTTACTAACAGACTTTTAAATGTTTACAGAACTGTTTTCTTGCAACCCGGCATTACTCTAAAAGATTTTTTTTTTTTAACACTCACACTTTTTTCCATTCACACAGTCTTTTCGGCAACTTAGACCATTTAAGACTTTTACGATAACCGTTAATTATTAATATATCTGAGTAGTGAGGATATTCAAGGCATCCAAAAGCAATAAAGAAAAATATATTTATCTTTAGCTTTATTTCATACGTTTTTCGACGTTTCGGTAATAATAAAAAAAAAAAAAAATGTGTTATATAATTTTTTGCAAATTAACTCTATATCTGTCCAAAAAAGCTACATCAGTTTGGATTGAGAGACACCCCATACTGTGACTGTGTAAGTCCATAGGTGATGTAAATTATATTTATTTGGGTTGTCAGAAAAACGGACGTGCGGCTGATGCTCTCTACCGGGTCATCAAATCAAGGGTTCCTTTCCCTACGGGGATGGAGAGCCTGTTATCCTTCTTTAATAGCTGTGATGTTGGGGTCGGTGAGTTTAGACCTACTAAATCGCGATAATTTTTATGAATGCAATTATTAGTTAATAGGCCTAATGATATTGTATTTTATATTTAAATATGTTTTGCCGTTATGTTATATCTGATTTGCTTTGTTGTATGTCACTTTGAGAATGTTTGGGGACACCGATAATAGCAGCTGGCCGAATGGTGTTTTACCGGGGCCATTCTTGTAATAATTTAAAAAAAAACTATATCTGTAAACAAAAAAATAAATTAACATTGTCATCACATCTTATTCTCCAACCAAGCCACTTAGATATATAAATGTAAGGAAAAAAAAAAGATTTGTAGCATTGATGTACTATAATTGTAATCTTGTGTGTATTTTATAATTTTTAAGGTCCTGATGAAGGCCGGAATATCGGCCGAAACGTCGACAAACGTATGAAATAAAGCTAAAGATAAATATATTTTTCTTTTTCTTTATCTTCCAGGGTCCAGGCATTTCTATTTATCTCTAAAAGTTGATGTCAAATGCCATTTTTGTTATATCTAGATGCCGACCCCATTTAAACCATTAAAATTTATATTTTGTCACTAAATCAACCAAATGAAGTAGGGGCAGATTGGCCCACTAATTTTCTTTTCTTTTCGACATAGCCGTGCTGTGGTCTACTGGTTGGGGCACTGCGAGTACAAATTGTAGGATCCGTGGTTCAACTCCCGGCGGCACACCCTTACTATATGAATTAATTTAATTATATACATTTCCGTTTCGCGGCTCACATACGCGATATATATAATATCTTAAATATTGTATATAATTTCTTATTTATTAATAAAATTTATAAACATAGGAATTTTTATAAAATAAAAAATATTTTATTAATATTTAAAAAAAAAAAAAAAAAAATAAATATAAAATAAATTTTTTTTTTTAAATTTTAAAAAAAATTTTTTTAATTAAAAGAAGTAATAATTAATAAAAAAAAAACCTCCCCCCCCCACCCCTTTATCCTTTAAAAAAAAAAACAACATACAAAAAAAGACATCATAAGGACCCAAATACTGTATATCCATCAAAAGCTCGACATCGAATTTTTGACATGAATCCAATACTTTCTCTCTATGTATATTAACATATATATAGAGGTAAGAGAAAATAAAAAAAATTTCTCAAAAAGGAAATTTCAATTATTATTACGTTCTGTTCTGTTTAATATTTTTTTTTTTTATGACTTTTCCACACAAATACCTACCTGTTCGTTGTTTTAAATGATATAATTTTATAAAGGGGTAATAAATTAATAAATCGGCTAACGAAAAAAAAAAAAACTCATTTCCTGATTAAGAAATTTTATTATTTAATTGAAAAAGAGACAGAGAGAAAAAAGAAAAGTAAATTCAATTGAGAAACAAAAGGAAAAGGGAGAAAGAAAGGGGAAAAGGAAGGGCTCAAGTTAGGTATTCGGCAAGGACGGGGAGCTAGTTGGGTTGTCTAACTGGCGACTTGCAGGCGCACCTGTTAGATTCATTCTAATTCTAGTTGGGTGTTTGTTTATTTATTATTATTAATTTAACGAATGACTCTGTTTGTAGGGCTGCATGCTTGTTTTTTTTGGCAATTAAACTACTTTGGTGATTAAAGGTTAAAGTACATAGTGTCAAAATAAAGTATTTTTCTTTAGCATTATATTTAAAAACATTTTTTTTATTGCTTTTTGCAAATTTTATCAAATTCTTATCATTGCTAAACAATTGCACAGCATCTTTACAGTCTATTATTTATTATTTGAAATTCCTATCGGGGTACCCGTTTATTTACCCGAGGTGCTTACGTGCTCGAAGACACACACCTCAAACCCAACTGGCCTCTGACCGGAGCCATCTACCGGCACCCCGTGAAGTTACATTATTTCCTATCTCTAACTCCTCCTCGAACTAATACTTATTTCTGGTTCCACCCGGTTCCTTTTATCCAACCTCTTCTATGCTGGGGAGGATGTCCTAGTTTGAGAAGGGATTCCCTCAGCGCCGACTCCTTTCGAAGAATGCATCACTGAGAGGGAACCTTCTTTACGTCCCTTCAGGACGGGATGTCAGAGCAACTCCCCTCTCCTCGTAGAGTTGCCTGGGGGCTACTGTGGTAAGATCCTTGTAAAGCAGAGAGTATAGACAGGGCCGGAACTAGGAGATTTTTTAGGGGGAGCAAAATTTAATTTGCCGCCCCCTTCTTAAAATTTTCTATACAAAATTCATATCTTTCTTTAATTGTCGCCCCCTGATATATACCGCCGCCCGGGGCACATGCACCCACTGCCCCCCCCCCTCCCATAGATCCGGCCCTGAGTAAATACCTGAAATTTTGGAGGGAAGAATTTTATCCATTTACTGTATTTATTTGTAAGAGACTCAGTCAAAAGGTCTTCATTACTTAATGAATTCAGTTTTGTAAAAATAAAAAAAAAAACAAAAACAAATTTCAGTTTTGAATAAAAGACCTTATTATTATTCAATATTTTTCCTCACTTTATAAATAAAGTATTTATCAAAATATAAGGTAAAATTAAAAATTAATAATTTTGTATCTTATTTAAAAGACATATTGAATAAATTATTAAAAAAAAAAAAAAAAAATTGATGCCAACTTCACACGGTATTCCCAGGCGGTCACCCATCAAGTACTGACCGTGCCTGATGTTGCTTAACTTTGGTGATCGGACGAGAACCAGTGCATTACAACATAGTTTGAAAGTTGGCTGATTTTATAGTTTCATCATATACTCTGATAAATACTTTAATTATTAATTGTATAATAATAATGATAAATAATAATAATTGAAGATTTGTATAGGTTATGGAAGGCAAGAAGGAGAGATATTCCAGAAGAATTATTTTATTAAATTAATAAAAAAATTTTTTTCTTATTCAATTGGTGATATTTCGGTTCTGACTAAATTAGACACATTTTGTCTTTATGCTGATAATTATATCTTTATTCTTTTAACCTAAGCTCAGGTTTAACCCGGAATATACACTGTTAAAAATTTTCGAGCCATATTCATACACATGTGTAGGAAGTCTGTTACACAAACTGTTTATGAATATTCATTTTGGGTATATGAGAAAGGTCATATACCAAAAATGAACTTTCATATTCGGGTATGTGAAAAAATTCATTTTCGGGTATATGAATAAATTCATTTTTGGTATATGAAATTTAAATTACGGGTATATGAAAAAATTCATTTTCGGGTATATGAATAAATTCATTTTTGGTATATGAAATTTAAATTACGGGTTTATGAGAAATAATATACTTTTTGTGAAAAATGAAAGTAGGAGAACTTTTAATTATAGACCACATATTTGTATTAAATATTTATTAAAAATATATAAATACTGTACAAATATATATATTTTTAATAAATATTTAATACAAATATGTGGTCTATAATTAAAAATTCTCCTAATAATAATATTTCAAACCACAAAAGCTTTAATAAACAAAAATTAAAGTCCTTACGAGTTTATAGTTTTGAGGGAAAGTGAGTGGTCTAGGTGAAATAATAGTTTTTTTTTATTTATTTTATTTTTTTATTTGTTAAAAAAAAAATTATATTATATTAAAATATACAATTTTACTAAATAATAAAACAAATTAAAGTATTAAAATAATAAATTTGTATCAAAAAATAAATTTTTATACATTTCCAAGTAAATTTAACACAAATACAAATCATTTTAATTATTTAATACAAAAAATATGTCGATTTTCATCTTCTTTGAGAAGAAATAAAGAGTTACATTTTCATTGCAGTTTGGAGTTTATTCCCTGGCTGGAGTATAAACTAACCTCACCTGAAAAATGACAAACAATAATTTATTTGAAATTGAGAAAAAAAAAATTTCAATGAAAAAATTCAAATTCAATACTTACGATTTTGTTAGTAAAATGTTCCTATTTCAATATATTGATTAAATATTTATATTTCATTTTAAATAATAATACACTTTCAATTATCTATGCGTTAAATCAGCTAATTCAAAAACAGAATTTGGCCAACCTAACCTAACCAATTTCTTGTATATTTTAAAATTAATTATTTTGGTGAAATTGTTAATTTTAATTTTAATTTCTGTAGCTATTTAGTTGAATTACTTTATAAAAATTATTTAATTAGTATGATTTTAATATACTTCATAAATATTTAAATAGTTTAGAGCGCGAATTTCAAACCAGAATTTAATAAATTTAGATTTGTGAAATAAATTTTAAAAGAATAATTTCAAGTTTCCTTAAAATAATTATAAAATAATATTAATAAAAATTCCTTGAGTTAGTCGAGTTATTTGAGAACGTTTAGACCAGGGATTCTCAACTTGTCGCGGTGCACTTTTAACGATTTCAAAATTTGGCGGCACACAAAGAAAAAGATAAGTTTAAAAGTTGGTAATTTGTTCATAAACTTTTATATTAATTTTATTTCACATCCTGGGTGTATTAAAATTAAACTACGAAAAGTATATGAAAAAATATGGGGATTGACTTCCCCGAGACTTTCTCGTATATTCTTTTGGAATTACGTCTGGGTGTGTGTGTAAACACGATTGCTTAAAAACCAAAGCAGCTAGATCGATGAAATTTGGTATATGCTCCTTACACTAAAATTGTAGATTTCTATCAACTTTTGGAGTAAATACGTCACTTGAAAGTAGTACTTTACTTAAAAAGTTTTTTCAAAAATTTTGAAATTTTCAATTTTTTTGTTATATTATGATAAAATACTCTATTTTAAAAAGTTTTTATTCTTTGACATTTTTTCGAAAACTGGATAGTTTTTGAAATAATCACAGAAGAAATAGAAAATTTTCGTTAATTTTGATAAAAAATCAAAACAAAATCATACAGGTGTCATTAAAAAAAGGGTATATATAAACAAATTCATTTGTTTCACAAATTCATTTGTTTATATTTACCCTTTTTTTAATGACACCTGTATGATTTTGTTTTGATTTTTTATCAAAATTAACGAAAATTTTTCTATTTCTTCTGGATTATTTCAAAAACTATTCAGTTTTCGAAAAAAATGTCAAAGAATAAAAACTTTTTAAAATAGAGTATTTTATCATAATATAACAAAAAAATTGAAAATTTCAAAATTTATGAAAAAACTTTTTAAGTAAAGTACTACTTCCAAGTGACGTATTTACTCCAAAAGTTGATAGAAATCTACAATTTTAGTGTAAGGAGCATATACCAAATTTCATCGATCTAGCTGCTTTGGTTTTTAAGCAATCGTGTTCACACACACACACACACACACACACACACACACACACACACACACAGACATAATGCCAAAAATGTTTTTTTTGGACTCAGGGAAGTCTAAAACGTGGAGAAACATCAAAATCTCGAAGTCGAATTTTTTTACGATTACATAACTTTCTCTATACGAGAAAGTAAAAAGAAGGAAAATTCATATTTTTTTTTAAAGCGATACTTATTCATATACTTGTATATTAATTTTAGCTCATATCCTGGTCTATTAAAATTAAACCACCAAAGTTTATGAGATATGAATGAAAATTCATATTTTTTTTTACAGTGTAAGACACGTTTTATGGTTCCCTGAATCCTAAAATATAACAAAATATCTCAAGAACGAAAAGAGCTGGGAGGTTGAAATTTTATATTTAAGCTAGACACCCCCTGGACCGGGAAAATAAGCTTTTAATCAAAATCGGCCAAAGAGTACTAGTACTTTACTGATGTACTTTTTCAGTTTTTTTCAATTTTCTCAAAATTCGGTTCAACGATTTTGATTAAAATTCAAAATTCAATTATTTTTTAGATGCTCTTTAAAATGTATATTCTCATTTTGCCATTGAAATCTTCTGAAGACCACTTTACTCTTGTACTCCATAATAAAGATAGGAGAAATGGTTGCTATATAAATATTTTGCCATATTTATAAATTTTAGATCTGGAATACTAATATATCGGTGGAAACTAATGGTGTGACAAGCACAGAACACAACTTTCAATTACCGAAGGTAAGAGAAAGTTGTGTGCTGTGCGACCAGATTTTTTTTTTTAAAGGATTTTTTAGGAAAATGGAAAAAATAAAAAAATAAAACAAAAATGTTTCTATTAAATTAAAATAACAACATATATTGTTTTGTATTTTGAATAATACAATTAAAATGATTTATCCTCTAAGATATAATACTATTTAACACCAAGCCAATGAAATGAATGAAAATGTCAATCACTAAAATGATATGATGCCTCTAGTAGTGAGTGAATCCGTCAAAATTTTGACATGAGAGAGGAATAAAAAATGCGATGCGAATCAAATGAATGAATCAATGTATTGGAAGATTAATTTTATGGGTATTTTTTTTGTTTTGTTTTGTTTTATTATTAAAAAAAAAAGCGCATTAATAAATAAATAAATAAATAACATTAAGTTTTCGAAAATTTAAATATATATATATATATTATTTATATATATACACAATCAATCACCCACAAAAATAATTTCCTCTAGTATACGAAGTTAGTGTTTAAGAAAAAATTCTCATATTTTTTATTTAAAATATTTATTTTTTTCTTAAACACTTAGAAAAAAAAAAAAAAAAGAGTATTTATTATTTAGGAATAGGGCCGCCAAGAGAGAGAAGAAATGAGACTTTCAAAAATTACTAGCAAAGGGTATAAATAAATACACCTCTAAATCAAGACTTCACATTATGACGTCATTGTTTTTCACCAGATATAAATCCTGTGATTGATTTTTTTTTTTTTTTTTAAAGATACGTTTCCGTTATTGGCCTTCTTTGTATCTGAAGAAGACCACACCGAAACGTTGTATCTTAAAAAAAAAAAAATAAATAAAACACAGAAATCATGAATTAATATTAGGGTTCAGCTTCCCTCTAGCTGCAGTTTGCAGTTTCGCTCCACGAGGAGACCATCATCAGAAAAAAATTTAATTTCGGTATCTTAAAGAATATATAACATTTTAAAAACTTCATAATAATTAATAAGATTTAATCAGGATCCGAAGGAACTTTGCAGCCAGAAGATTAAATAATAATTTTTTATTCGCCGACGTTTCGGTCGCCAATCACGACCTTCATCAGTGCAAATATTGTTAATTATACACGATCTTAGTGTATATTACAATCATATACAATTTCTCAAAACGTCGGCGAATAAAATATTTTTTTATTTAATCTCCTTCCTAGCTGTAAAGTTTTTACGGATTCTGATAAATATCATTTTATTTATTTTTTTTAATATTAAAATTTTATATGGTCTCCATGTGGAATTAATAAAATTAAAAATTGTATATAACTGGTGAAATTAAAAAAAAAATAAAAAAAAGTTTTTCAACTTGTCCAATCAATCAAACAGCCACCAATAAAAAAAAATAAAAAAAAAATATAAATAAAACCTCAGAATGGGTTAAAAATTAAAAAAAAAAAAAATCTTAAACTATCAAAGGGCCAACGAAAAAGGCTCAATAATCCATAATCAATTAATTTAAGCGCCAGACAGTCAGTTAAGACACACAGGCCTCAATACTATTATCACCTCACACTTGTCAATTATAAAATCAAGAACTCTTTGAAATTAAAACGCCTGATAGGTCTGCAACCGACAATACTTTTTTTCAACTCAGGGAAGTTGAGAATCATCGAAATAGAATTTTATGATGATTTAAATAAAGTAATAATTAAATTTGTCTTTTCGGCATCTTAGGCCATATACAATTTTATTCTAATTCAATATATGTGATCCAAGGCAGCCAAATAATTTAAATGTGTGCAAATATTCATCGGTCTGCCCGGGATTTGAACCCGCGCCTCCAGATTGACATTTTTCAATGTCTGGAAGAGGGGATAATAGAAATTCTAATGAATTTTAAATTAATTTTCTATTATAATTATTCTTTTTTTTTAAATCACACAAATATTATTCTATAATTAATCAAATATATTAAATTTTCATTTTCAATTTTACTCAATTAACGCGAGTAATTATATTATGAAGAATGGTAATTTTCACGGCCTGTTATATCAAAATGACCAATTCTCCACCCACCATTAAAAAAACTTCAAATCTAAGGTGTCCAACTAATATTAGGTAGAATAGATAAAACCAAATAAAAATGAGCCGATGTAATAGCACATCACACAACATTCAAAAACCATTATTCGCACCAGATTTTGAATGCAGCTCCCCTTATTTATCCGGGATAGCTGATTTTTAGTTAGTATTAATTCCCCTATATGTATTTACGAGATCGCAGCTTCCTAACAGGCATTTTCATTTCAATACATTCGTTAAAAACACACAATATGATGATATTTATAAAAAAAACTATTTTCGGCATTTAAGCCTCGCGACTGGAAGCGTCTGACTTCCTCTGTCACACAAGAAGCGAGAATTCTACTTCTGTGCTAAATAGTTGGATTTATTTATAATATCATCATTAAATAAGGAAGAAAAAGAAATGCTCGACCGAAACGTTATTCTTTTTCCTCCTTCACATTTCATAATAAAAACTTCACTTGACTAAAGAAGATTTTTTAGGGGCGACCCTATTGAATTATTAGAAAATTAAAAAATAATAAAAAAAAAATAGTTATTCTGCCATTAAGCAAAGCGCACACTTGTTTGCTTTTTTGTTATAAAATTCCAATTATTTTTATCTACTTTTCTTGAATGTTTTCAATACTTTTTGATGATACAGAGACGACAGTTTATGATTCGTTAAAGACGTCTCAATAAATTTTTTTGTTCTTCCTCCTCCGTTCATCCATCAAATTACAAAAAAATGAAAAAAAAACACTCAAGAAGAAGATAGAGTATTATTTCTAAGTTTCTTCTATTTTCTCTACTCTCTGATATTTTTGATAAAGGGCGTAGCCAGAGGGGGTTTCTATAAGCCCCATCCGCGAACTCTCTAATGGAAAAAAAAATAAAAATTTTTATTATTTTCCATTTGAGAGATTTAATTATTTTAATTAATTGGCTTTAAGGCAAAACTCAATGCTTTCCAATGGGCAAATTCTCAATTTTTTGCGTTTGAGAATTTTGAGATCCGAATATTTTTCGGGGACTCTTCATAACGTCCTCTATGAGATTGCAAAATTTCAACGCGAATTTAGTCAAATAGAGCGTGACAGGCAGATTGGGCGAAATAGGCTGGAGAGAGGCTCTTTCCCCCTTCACCAGACCGTCCCCGGCTACGCCTTTTATTTTTCTCTTTCCTATTTAAAATTTGATTCAATAAAACAATGGCGAAATTATTAAAAAGACAAGAGAGGCGGGCGATTCTCTAGCTAAGAGACGATGAGCCATCACAAAATCGCTTCAATTTTTTTTTTCATTTTAGAAAAAAAAACAAACATTCCCCCATCATCATTTTCTTAGCTACGCCCCCTCATCTCTACTAGTGGAAATACATTTTTGAAAAAAAAAAAAAAAAAAAACAAATTGAGAAAGATAAAAAACAAAAATTAACAAACATCAAACTTAAATATTAAGTTTTGTATTGTTAACAAAAGAGAACAAAAAATTCAATCCCAATTTGTTTTTTGTTTTTTTTTTTTTTTGTTTCACACACAATTATTTACACAATCTTTTTATAAATACCTATATACACACAAACACACACAATGACACAATAATAATTGATTTCGATTTTATATATATATACATATATATTATTTTTTTTTTGTATTTTTTTTTACAATTATTATTACAATATTTTGAGATTCGTTGTAAAAAAAAAAAAAAAAATTAAAATAGACACAAAAAAGAATACGTTCATAAATAATCTCACCATTTGGTAGGAACTTGATATGAGTAAAAAAATAATAATAAAACAAAGTTAATAAAAAAATAATTGAAAAAAAAAAGGAATAAATTAAAATATTTTATACAATAATAATAATAAATTCGTTTTTCGAAGACACACACACACACACACACACACACCTTATATATATACACATACACACACACACACATGCAATCAGACATACACACATCTACATACATCATAATAATAATGATATCGTGATGTAAAAATTAAATTAAGGAATTGTTGTTGTTGTTGTTGTTGTCAAAAGTTTTTGGCTAAGAAGTTGTGACGTCAAGCCCCCATCCGACGAATTCGTTTCCCCCTCCCCCCCTCCCCTCTTCTTTCTTCTTCTAAGCTATCACACGAAATGCTCTCGATGATTGATTGAATTTTCTTCTTTCAAATCTCTCACGATGAGGTCAATTTGGATTTGAAATATTCAAATACCTAAAACAAACAAAAATCAAATTCTTCTAATTATTTTTTTTTTTTTTTATTTGACATTTTCATTTTGTAAATTTTATTTTACAATTTTATAATCCAGTTCTATCTCCCGATCTCTCCAAGAAAAAAAAATTAAAAAATTTAATTATATAACAATGTTTATTATTTTTCGTTTGAGAGATTTAATTATTTTAATTAATTTTAATTAGCTTTAAGACTTTAATTTTTTATATAGATCACTCTGATTAGATCCCCCGCCCTTATTGCAATTTAATATTCTTTTTTTTATAGGCAACGTTTCGAGACTTCATCAGTGTTTTTTATTATCCCCCTCTCGGCCATTGAATGGTAATTATATATTTAACATTAATTTGTACCGATAGCTACCGGGGGGATAAATAAAGTTACAATTATCGATGATGGGAAAAAACACTTCTTCATCAGTAATAAAATTTTAAAGGAGAAAAAAATTGCTTCAGTTTCCAACGTTCACACACTCTGATCGGAGTGCCAATCAATTGATACAGAATTCGTTTTCCAGCTGAAGCAATTTTTTTATTTTCTAGAAAACAACCCCCAACGCAGGCTCTGCTGAACAGGATGCACAATGAGAGTGGATAAAATAACAATAACGTTTTATTAATTAATGACTAATTAAGATTGGGAAAGCCTGGTGTAGATAGATGAGGACAAATGAAAATACTGGAGGTATTTTATTCCACTATACAGCCGACGTTTCGGGGGGCTCAACGGCGCCCTTCATCAGGACTAATGTGGTTATAAATAAATAACCCTCGCTCTCAAAATAATTATTATATTGAGAACTCGCCTTTAAATGCCTTTCTTCCAATCAGCAGGCGAAGTTGGACTATTAAATTCCTTCTCTAATGACTAAACCGGCGAGGGTTCATTTATTTAAAACCACATTAGTCCTGATGAAGGGAGGCGTTGAGTCCCCTGAAACGTCGACTGTATAGAGGAATAAAATTTGGCCTGAAAATTCCTCCAGCATTTTCATTTGTCGTGCATCAATCTCGTTTTATATTTAAAGAGCATTATCGGCTGACAAGTTTGCAAGATTGTTTCGGCAAAATCAACTGAAAATGAACTTGTCAGTCAGGTGTCCAAGATAATGCCCTGAAATATTAAAAAATTGTATTTTATTCAAACTCTCATTTACCATTTTACCAACAAAAGAATTTATAAGATTTAACTAATTTACTAACCAGATACTAACAAGTTACTCTAAAAACTTTTAAATATTAGCAGTGTATTCTATTATTCATTTATCGTTTGTTGTCTGTAGTAAAAGACCCACAGATTCAAAAAACAGGTTCACACAGACAGTGAGTCGTTTGGGCTGCCTATCTACTAGGAATCCTTCAGAAACAACAGAGACTGTCAGCTTCTGTCCTCGCCTTTTTCCCGCGATGCGGGGTCGGCAGACCTCACTATTTCCCTCCAACCCTATCACGCGTTTTTGCGACCAGAAGAAATAGATTCGCACTCTTGATATTTAAAAATTGCAATTTTTCTTTATTTTGAGACGCCCTAAGATTAAAATCAACTTTTCCTTTTATTTCATGGGACAAAAGGGCTATTCTCACCTCAATGACGTATTCAAGTCCATTCATATAATCCCTGAAGATGAGCCAATCCCGGAGGTTGCGGTGCGAGGAGTTATTCATGGTACGGAACTCTGGGCCCATCAAATCGCGAGTGACATCTTTCCGCTGGACGACACCGCGCTCGAGCATCGCCACCTGGATCTCGCAGAGAGTCTACAAAAACAAAAACAAATACAAATTTATTTAAAATTTTCTCCAATTAAAAAATCAAATAGAATAGAATCATCAACTTACGGCTCGAAGTTTAAATTCGGTGTCTCGGAATTCGTTCCTGAAAGTTCCTGATTCAAAATTATTATGATCCCAGACGACTTGCTCTAAGCCGACAGCGAATTTCTGCAGGTATTCATATGCATTCTTCAAAGCAGTATTCAGCTGCAAAATACAAACACAACACAATTAAGCAGGTGAAAAAAATATTCTTTAAATTAACTGCAACTGAGTAGTGGCTGAAAGCATTATAACTTCTCAAGCTGACACACCAGATGTTGAAAATAATTTTGAAACACTAGTATATAATTTTCCCTATCATGTTTCAACTAGTGCCTACGGTCGCCACTAGCATTTTAATTATTATAAACATGAGTTTCGAATCCGATTCAAATCATAATCAGAATTTATTTTAAAAGAATAGTTTTGATAAAAAAAAAGAAAATTTTCTTTATTAGCCTAACGTTTAGGTTTTAGATTTGGACCATCATCAGAGCTGCGGCTATTTCTTTATCACACACTCCCAGCTCTGATGACGGTCCAAATCTAAGACATAAATGTCAATTCCCTCGCTGCGACTTTTTTTTTTATTCGCATATCTCCTTGATACATGGAACTAATTTACCCTAATAAATATCCATTTTGAGTTATTTACCTTAAACTCGTAAAATAGATTTAAAAAAAAAGCAATGAGGCACTCGCAGGATTTGAACCAGCACAATTAAGCACAATTTTAAAAAAAATAATAATTGAGATAATTCCCCCTGGGCCATAGGCCATCAGAGTTTTTGCCTCTGGCTGGGCGCCAGGGGTTCCCCATCATCGGCTTAAAGGACAAAAATGGCCCCCAATGCCAAAATATAGCTTAAATGGTTTATTTCCTGGCAGCCTGCTCTTTCACCTATTGACATCTTAAATAACAAAAACAACAACAACCAATATTACAAATTATTTGTTGTTAGTTCCCCTCCTCATTATTTTAGGAGTTTAAACCCCCCCCCTCCCCCCCCCCCTTTAAACAAATAATAGTAGAACTTACATCAAGATTTTTTAAATGTTCCATAGGAACTTTCTCTCCAAGACTTTTAGGAATCTCTTCATATTTGGGAAGCCAATCATAATGGATGTTTTTCCATGCGTTATGATGTTCCGAGAAGTCCAATTTAAATGTTATTTGCACCTGGAACAATAAACAAAAAAGATATCGTTATTAACAATCCATTCATAAAAAGAAATCAAAATTCATTTCATTCATAGAACCTCTACAAGGGAGGGGAGGGGAGGGGAGGGGAGGGGGGAGATTAAATAAATTATTAATCCTCCTATCCAGAGGGTCGATAGTTGTTGTGTCAGGGTCAGGGTCAAGGCTCCCCTAACCTGGCATCGCCAGGTATCGGTATGTTTCACTAATTCTTTGAAGCGTTTATATATTCCGACAACACACACACATACACACACACACACGACAACCCCACCGCTCGATTTCTATCAATTTATTATAACAGCAAATAAAAAAAAGGAAAATTTGTTCTTTGCGTAAAAAGTCTATCAACACGGAAGACTTTAATCAAGAACAAGAGACAGCACATCCCTGAGATGCAAGTTGTGGCTGTAGGATGTATGGTGGCAGAGGCAGCCAAGAAAAATGCTTTTACCAATCAGCTGGAAACGTTTCGGTGCCATCTTCAGTCAATCTAAATATACACATAGAAAATTTATAAAGTTGTTTTTTACTTTAGTTTATCAAGTGGTGCATAATAAATGCTCCGAAACGTTTCAAGTTCTTTGCTGCGTCTGCCTCCATACATCATTCAACGCATCCCTGAAAGTCCTGAGAATGGGATCCGAAACGTTATAATTGATGAGTAAGCAAGATGAAGAAAGAAGAGCAGCTAGTATTTATTATATTTATCAAAGGCCCATTAGGCTAACGTTTCGGTCTCGGTCGGGACCATCTTCAGAGCTTAATATGAACAGCCCATATACTCTGAGGTCCTAATGAAATAAATACTAGCTGCTCCTCTTTCTTCATCCTGCTACTCATCAACAACTTTTATCCAGCTATAAATCTACTTTTTTCGAAACGTTATTTGAATAATATTTAATAAAGACGTCAATTCGAACAATTTTTGTGAGCATGTTTATTAGTTAGTGGGCCAAACATCCCATGGGATTCGAACCCGGGATCTCCAGCCTATTCCATCACCAATATTAGGCTGGAGATCCCGGGGGCAGTTAAACGCACGTATTCCTATGGGGCCACCCATCTAGTTTGCCTTATCCAATTTCAAATATATATAATAATTATTTTTTATTTTTTTTCAGTTCCGGACAGAATAATAATCGGGAAGTCCCATTTGCGTCATTTCGCGTCTCATTGAACGAAAAAAAGAAGACAGAAAGAGAAAAAAAAAACTCCAGACGATGTCTCATCTTAAGAACAAAATAAAATTTGATAAAAATAGAAAATCAAGATGAATGTGCCCCTTTAAAAAGAAATCCATTGATTTAGTCATCGACGACTGACGACTGAGCCACCGTCTATTAGAGGTTTTTGAACTTTTTTTTTTATTTCCTAGTTTAATAAAAAAAAAAACTTAAACATTGATTATTATTCTATGATATGTTTGCTTATGGAGATTTGCAGAAAAAAATAAAAAATAATAAAAATAAAAGAAACGTGAAATGAATATTTTGACTAAGCAGCGAGATGGTTATTAAAACTATTGGGATCGGATTATACCGAGCTCGAGAGGGACTTGGTACTTTAAATATTCTGTCAGATAATTTGTAATCTGGCTATTTCTTGCCAAGGCCAATAATTATTAAATAATAATCACAGGCGACGTTACGTCGAGTCATGTGTTTGTTGTAATAATTCATCATTTTATTTTCTCTTATCTATATATAGCGAGGGAAAGTATTGGATTCATATCAAAAATTCGATGTCGAGATTTTGATGGATATACACGTTCTGAGGTCCCCTGAATCTTTGCAAAATGGACTGTCTTTTGAAGCACTCGTTACTCTTGTATCTGTAACTGTAGCCTTAATGGGGATGGATTCAGGAGATTCTGAAGATGGTCTAGACCTCGGGTCGAAACGTCAGCAGTCAGGGCGAGAATTGAAACAAAAGAATATTTGGCTCTTGTTTTTTTTTTCTGAATCCATCACCTTCTGTTTATAAATTGTATTACATCTTCAATTCAAATGTATTATATGCCGAGACAAAAAAAGTTGGTGTGACAAGCACAGAACGCAACTTTGTGCTATTACTCTCTTGAAATCTGTATGTCACAATTATGACTTTGTCTAGTAAATAGTAAACATCTTGGACTATGAATTAATCTATACGTACTATTCCATCATTCTGGTTAATTTATTTTAGTTCATGAGGGGGGTAGGTCTCCTTTACATCCACTGAAGAGGATAGGACAAAAATATATAAATACGAATTTCTTCAATCTTTTAAGGAAATATCGATTTAATAATAAATAAAAAAACCTTCGGCAGGCTTATATTAAATTTGAATTTTTGTATTTTTGTTATTTATATATGGATACAGGAAGAGAAGTACTTCATATTTTTCTATTTTCATTTTATATACAAAGCCTACTTTAAATAAATATAAAATTTAAAAAGAAACAAAAGAAGAGAAACATTTAAGTCGGAGGGTGAAGAGCACTTGGCCTATCAAAGGCAGGCTGCGCGGCTAGTCTGATATAAAATGTTTTTGACCTTTTCAAAAGATCTCTCTTTTTTTTTTTTTTTTTTTTAATTATCAAATGCCCATTTCCTCAAAAGAAGAGAGAAGAGACAGAGGCAGAGGCAATTGTCTTTGATTTCTCTTATTCGACATTTATAATTACTTGACTAGTAGATTTTTGCTATTTATTAACCACCTGGAAACTGGCAATTACTCAAACGATTCCTGAAAACAATCATCTGGCTGCCGAGTTGATTGTCATCCCGAACTCGCTTCTTTTTTTTCTTTTTTCTTTTTTTTATTTATTAGAGTCGTGCTTTTTTTCCATCTCTCTCTCTTTGTTTTATTATTTCCGATTTGATTTCTTTTTTTGTTATTATATAGAGATTTTTTTGATCAATCCAATGGGTGAATTATTTCAAATGATTGGGAATTTTATTTTTTTCCCCCTTCTTCTTAACTTTGTCCATTAAATAAAAATTGAAATTGAATCAAGTATTGTGTGAAGGTGAGATTTAAAAAATAATTAATTATAATTATTTATTATATTATATATTTCCTTTTCTTCTCTTCTTCTCTATCTCTATTCATATAAAACATTAATTAAAATTTAATATATATGATTAATTACAGAATAATAATTGTGAGATTTAATAATTAATTAATTAAATAATTATTCAATTCTTAACTTTAATTATCTCTATCTATATTATACATTTATTTATTTATTATTTTATTAAAGGCAAATTCTGTGTCTGTAACGCACAGACTCCAAAACTACTGGGCAGATTTTCATAGTTTTTTTTAGTGGGTAGAGTATTTTCCGGGGGTGGTTTTAGGCTATCATTGTCAAATTTTCTTTTTAAGGGGTTCACAAATCTAGCATTCTTCCATAGAATAGCATTGGGTTTAATCTCCTCTCCTTTTGAAAGATTAAAGCTAATTAATTTTAATAATGAGATAATTAAATGTCCCAAACGAAAAATAATAAAAATTGTTATATAATGAAATTTTCTTTTTTTTTTTTAATATAATATCTGTAAAAATCTGGTGTGACTGGTCGCGAAGCACACAACTTTCTCTTTTGAATTCCCCCCTCAGTAAAAAAAAATATTGGAATGGAAAGATTAATTAATAATCCAAGATGTTTACTATTTAATAATACAGTGTAGACAAAGTCATAATTATGACACATCCATTGCAAGAGAGAGAGAGAGAGAGAGAGGTTTGCCTTTCAATGTGTGTGTTAACATTCCTTTAACGGCGCTTAGGGGGGGAGGGGAGGGGAGAAGTTCGTATGCAAATTGCTTCCATAGAAAAACGCCCGGCGTTCAACGAATCAACAAATTTGTTTGGAGAATTCATTTTTGTTCGATAAACTTGTTTCGTTCTGTTTTTTTCTCTCTCTCTCTCTCTCTCCCCTCCTCTCTTTAAAGGAAGTAAAATGCGCGCCCCCTCCCCTTGGTTAAGGGGTGGGTGGCTAGCTGGCTGGCCCAACCAATTATGACGCAATGGGGCTTCTTTTTTGTCTACTCTTTGGCGGCCACCGGCTTTGTTTCAACAACAACATAAGAGACAAACCAACAAGACTTTATCGCTTTTTTATTGTCTTTCTCTTTTACCAATGCCCCTTTTTTTACGATGTAAACTTCAGGGTGTAGAACCCAAAGGCGATTATTAAAACAATAGGTAAAAAAAAAAGAAAAAAGAAAAAAATTAGTTAAATAGAGATGTTCTTTAAGCATTAACGTTTTGCAAAATGAAACGGCAACTGTGAGTTGTTTAAAATACATCTGAGTTTAGCTGTTGATGTTTGAAATTAGGAGCAAGGGCAACAAATAATAATTTGTGGACGTTTCGAGTGCTGATCGCACTCATCATCAAGGCCTTCATTCAGATTATAATTAAATTATTTTATGTAGAAACAGCAACAGGAAATAATATTTTAAAATTTCTTTTGAAGATTGTATGTAGTAAGAAAAAAAGAATTTTTTTTCCGTTTTTCAAATCTTTATTACATAAGGACGACCGACAAAGCGCAATATTTTTTATCAGTTTCAATCTCTAACGAGGATCATCCTCAGGTCTACAATACAACACTTTTTTAGACATTGTACACCTGAGGATGACTCGTTAGAGGTCGAAACTGCGCATTGTCAGTCGTCCTTCTGTAATAAAGATCTGATTAAAAAGAAAAAAATAATTTTGTTTTATGCTACAAGTCAAAACCAACTTTAAAATAAAAAATTAAATAAAATTGACTGATTGCATGTCCTGATGATGAATGAGATCACTACTCGAAACGACATTAAAACATAATTTTATTATTTACTCTTCCAGTCGATATGTGAGTCTCTATATTAAATAAAAACTCTCAAGTGTTAAGACGTCGGCTTTATTCTACTAATGCCATTATCAGACAATCAGCAGAATAAAGCCGAAACGTCTCAACACTTGAGAGTTTTTTATTTAATGTAGAGGCTCACTTATTGGCTGCCAACTCCTCTGTCCTACCTCTACCTACAGCCAAGAGACAAACAAGTGTCAGAGTCGGACTAATTTTCAGTCTTTATAGGCAATAAAGATGTCATATTGTTTTAAAGTGTCTGTGGTATTTTAACTTTTTTAGCTAATCATATGATTAAATAAGAGACCAGATCGTAGTTAACTAGCTAATACCCAAAGTTCGATATACAGAGTGAAATTAGCAACATAAGCCTTGTTTATTTAATTTTTTTTTGAAAACTTAAATTAACTTTAATCAATTATTTTAATGATGCTTTTATTAAGTTACTAACTTCTTCCCTTATACCTCAGATAACTAATTTTATGTGAAAAAGATCATTTCTTTTAACTCGAAGATTAAGCCTGTCAATATCGCCATATCTGTCGGATACATTTGCTGGTTGCTTCTAAGTGAAGCAGCCGTCAGAGGACAAAATCCCAAATTTGTTCTTTTTTTCTTTGAAGAGAGAGAGAAATATGTTTTTATTTTGGTCTGTATCGTTTGGCCGTCAAACAAAATTGACAAGAACTTTAATAATGTCAAATCGGACCTCCCAATTAACTCACAAACACACACACACACAGAGAGAGATAAAAAAAAATAAGAAAGAAAGAGATCTCTATAACCGGACTCACTTCTCATCTCAGTTTAGTGTGTATTTATTTATTTATTTATTTATTCATTCATTCGGTGATGAATTAACGTCTCCAGAGAAGACGCGCAGATCCTGGTTATATAATTCAATAATAAATGCCGGCATCTGTGGTCAGAGAGCGAGAGAGAAAAGATCCTGGTCCCCCCCCCCCCCCGCCTCCTTCCTTTTTCCTTAACCCTGTCAATATCTCTATCGACACCGAGATCAAAGAGAGTGTGCCCTTTTGTGAGGGCTTCGAACCCGGAATCTCTACCACGCCCCCCTCCCCCCCCCCCCGATTAATAATAAAAACATATTTTTTTGTTTGGTTTTTAGGGGATTTCCGGAAAAATATAAATTTTTCAATCCATTCTTATTGAATTAATTGATAAAAACAAAACAATGGAATTTTTCTAATATCTAATCACTTAGCCTACATTTTGGTGATAATAAATTTCATTTATATACGTCCTACATAGATGAGTATTTTTTCACAGTCATGATTGCTTAAAAGCCCATAGAAATTGTTTCAGACGACATTTCACTCACTAGTTTATTTTTTTTCTTTCGAGGTCTTAAGGCCACATTTTCCCGATAAGAGGGCGTAGTGTGTCTTAAAAAGTAAGCCAAAAAGATCAAGTAATTCACAAATTTGCCAAGAGATGTCAGAATGGTAGCTAATAATTTAATGCATTTGCTTGACTTTCATTGATCTTTTAACAATAAATACTTTATAAATGTTATTATATATTATGTATCTTTTATAAAAGCATAAAAATATATAAATATAGGCCAGATATAGGCTAATAGTATATCGGCTGTTAGACTAGCCTGCCATCTATTGCAAGAATGCTGAACTAATTTGACATTTGATTTTTAAATATATCTACTAATCTTATTTTAAAAATTTTATTAATTAATATGTGATTAATAATAACAAAAAATTCATTTTTAAATTTAAAAAAAATTAAAGATTATTGGGACAGATTGTTTTTTTGTATTTGCTTGATAACAAAAAAATTAATTTGCATAATTTTTTTATAAGTCATTAAAAAAATTATAACTTTCTGTCCCAATAATCTCTTATGAATTTAATTCATTAAAAAAAAACCGCTTTGAAAAAATCCTTATAGTAGTCTAGTTTTTTTAAGTACGTTTAAACGTCCCCCCCCCTTAAAATTTAATTATTAAACTTAAAACGGTTGGATCTCCTAAATGGAGCCTATGTTCATGTTTCCATGTCCAATTAAAACTGTGCTACCAACGTTTGGTGGTATTTTTCTTTCTCTTATCTATATATGTAACTAGTCGCAAAGCCCGCCTTCGACGTAATTCCTGTTAATTTTTATGAGCGTCCTCCCCAATCGTTATCTCCTTCTCCCCTGGCTGATTATTATTCAATTGGTTAACAAAGAGGAGACAGAGAGAGCGAGTTGGGGCTCTCTGTTATCAACGCAAGTGCAACGCTATCGTCTAATATAACAGGTGTAGTTAAATAAAAAAAAAGGTCAAATGAAACAAAAACACAAGGAATTCGTATTCAAGTTCAAGGAGAGAGAGCTAGCGAGCGATTCAATGCATCCGGTAACAACTTGTTATTAAATTGCCAAAAATGTTTATTTATTTTTTTCTAAAAACACGCCGTCTATTCTCTAACTTTTAACAACAGAAATCAGCGTTAATTCACCCTTGCCTAAAATTGCCATTCTGCAAGCAAAACTTTACGCCAAAGCGTTAACATTTAGTCAATCGTGATAAAAATTAATGTCATGTCAAGGGGAGGTGTCTTTAATATTTTAACGCCTTATTTAACGCATAAAAATAACCTGAAAAGAAAGGTTATAGGATTTTGACAGCTTTAAGATAAAAGCAACATGTTAACGTCGCTGTTAAAACTTGGTTTAGAGAATAGCACTTTAACGCAGGTGTTATTACTTTACTTTTTAACACCCAATTTATGATGTTAATTTTTAACATCTGTTTTTAGAGAATAGACCTGGAT
This sequence comes from Euborellia annulipes, assembly GCA_023213315.1. Taxonomy (NCBI): domain Eukaryota; kingdom Metazoa; phylum Arthropoda; class Insecta; order Dermaptera; family Anisolabididae; genus Euborellia; species Euborellia annulipes. Next base: position 50,000 of record JAKCPI010008487.1, on the reverse strand, counting down.
AAATAATAAAATTAGAGGCCTACTCAATAATTTTGTTAAGGATAGTATCACAGAGAGATTTCAAAATATCCAGAGATATATTCTTTCTTTCACAAATATTAGAAATATAAAAATTTATATAAACATTGGGAATTCCTTAATAAAGAGTGAGAAGAGGAAAAATTAGAATGGTTAGAAATCGATTTGAAAGAAAAAAAAAAAGAGAGAGAGAGAAGAAGGAAGCCGCGCCTAAAACAAAAAAAAAAAAAAAAAAAAAAAGAACGAACTTAACACAATTTCAAAGTGAGACAACGTCAAAAGCAATGATTATTATCTTTGTGAGTGAGAAGGAGAGAGAGAGAGAGAGAGATTAATTAACGATTACGCCGATTGATTTGATTGGCTCAAGCGAAACGTTGGCCAATCAGAAAAACAAACAGATTGAGAGGGGGGAGACAAGATCAAGATTTTTGATATTAAAAAAAAAAAAACAATGAAAAGTTGGGAGGGGAGATTATCTTTCACTTGAAAGTTGTTAATTTTTAGATTAATCATGCACCCAATAACACAATTATTATGAATAAAATAGAACTAAATTCAAATTGTTTCATTCATTGCTTTAAGGCTTTAAAATTCCGATATGAGCCACTTCAGAGGCACTATAAAATTATAAATATAACAAAATTGAAATTTAATATATATAAGATTAGTTAAAGTATAATATTTGTAAGATTTAATTAAAATTTTTCTTTTTATAATTCATTAATTCCGAAATTGCTTGACAGATTATCGTAGGGCTTTTAACTTTATCTTAACTCTATACTTATTTATAGAGAGAGAAAGTATTACGATCGTGTCAAAAAAAAAAAAAATTAGATTTCGAGATTTTGATGGAAATATAAGAGTTCTCTTAGTTCAAGAAAAAAGTGAGTCTCTATCTGTGTGAACAAAATATCTCAACCCCCACGAGATTTTATATATAATTTAATTGAGGTGTATAGCTGATAATACAATTAAGGTTCAGGAAATCCCGAATGAGCAACGCAGCTAGTCGTTTTTCAATTTTTATTTATTTAACATAAAGTGCCAGGTCCAACGTTTAACATATGTGACCGAAACGTTGGCCCTGGCACTTTATCTATATATATAAAATTGAAATGGGAAAAATGTATGTATGTATGTAAATATGTATGTATATGTTCTATAGAAATCCACAATTTTCAATGAATCCATTTGAAATTAAGTACACCTATAATACATGGCTCTGGAAGTAACGTAGTAATAATTTGAATCTCTTAAATGTTTTGGAAAATTAATTATAATCAAATTTCTTCAATATGGGAACACAAAATCAACAAGTTGGCTAGAAATTAGAGAGCGTCCTTTATGCTGTGTGAACCAGCTTCCTACCTGACTATGGGCTGGGGGTGGGGGCTACGCAGCAGTTGAAAAACGAAGAGAGGACTCAGGTGACTGACCCTTTAAACAGTCATAAACAGACCCTTTTGTGCTGTTCCCAATCGGTACTCTCGCCTCGCTTGAATATAAGATCCTTCCTTAACATCTTAACACTTGCATTGCAACAAGAAATATCCCAAATTGGGAATAAACTTGCTCGCCGAAGGCGAGCAAGGGTCCAGGGGCGCAGCCCCCTGGCTAGGCGGAAAGCCCGCCGAAGGCGGGCTTTGCGACTATGTTAAATAAATAAAAATTGAAAAACGACTAGCTGCGTTGCTCATTTGGGATTTCCTGAATCTTAAATTGTATTTTTAAGTAAAGTACCTTCTTGGGGCATGATACGAAGCTTTTGAACAAAATCCCTCAAAACGTATTAGTACTTTACCGCCTTCGGCGGGCTTTGCGCCTAGCCTGGGGGCTTTTCCCCCTGAACCCCCCCTCCCACTAGCTCGGACCCGTCTTCGGCGGACTTTCGCCTTTTCTTCTTAATTATGAAAAGAAAATTATTATTATTCCATTCCAATTCAGTGCCTGCTTTTGGTTACATTAATGGAATACACAAATGAAAAGAATACATAAATAAAGATTTCTCTATACATTTCCTATGGGATAAATCGTAACTTTAGGAATTAATAACTCAAAAAGTTATAGGAATTTCGGGATGAAAATAATTTTCCTGTAATCCCTAGAAAGTCCTTTTTAAACATAAAAAAATTCGTTTCAAAATTCCAAAGGGAAGTTGGTCAAACAGAGCGTGACAGACAGACGGACAGGCAGACGGACATTAGCGAATTATATATATAGACTTTATCAGTTTTTTTTTTTTTATATTCTCAAAATCTACTTTAATGATTTTGTTTAAAAATTATTTTTTAAATGCTCTTTAAAATGTAGATATATTCTCATTTTACTATAGAAACCTTTCGAACCACACTTTATTTTACTCTTGTACTTCATAGGAGAAATGGTTGTCATGGTAACAAAATATAAATATTTTCCCATGATATATTTCGACACAAAAAAATCTGGTGTGACAAGCACAGTACACTATATATATTCATCGAGGCTTGGTTTTTTTACTGTCTATAAAAATCTAAAAATGTGGTCTTATCCAAAATAAAATTTTATTCAAAAATGGTTACGGGCAAAGGCGGAGTTTTTCTTCGTGCTTTAATAACAAAAAAAGTGTCTGGCTGATAAACATTTCTTTTTTTTTAATAGGCCATGTTTTTTCTCCTCTTATTTTTTTCTTTAACGTAATAGAAATCAAAATTAACTTTAATGATTAATAAAAAAAAAAAAATTAATTTTATAAAATTGTATCCATTTCGCTCCATTAAAGAAGATTAAGTTTTTTTTTTTTTTTTTTTTTTACAGTTGACATTTAATATAAACGAATTGCTCCCCCCTATATAAGGAGAAAACTCGATTTTTATTAATGTGCGGTTTTACACTAAAAGATTAAAATAAAATATTAAATTCTTTCCTTTTAGAATAAAAAAAGCGCCTGGCTCGTATTTCAAATGAAGATTAGCTGCAGCTCCTTTGACATTTTATGTCGATGCGAAATAATGATTAATAGAAGAAAAAGCATTTCAATTTTTTCTCTTTAATAATCATATTTTGAATGGTTAAAATAAAATAACGAGCTTATTATTATAGAAATAAATAAATAAATATTCTATACTAACAAGTAAAGCATCTATATTTTTTTTTATCACATTTCGATATCGATAAATGCCATTTTCAGGTAATAGTAGTGGGCTCACCACCAACACCAAATCAGGGACAGATTAAAAAATTAAATAAAAGTATTATACAATCAATTTTAAGTCTCAAATCACTGCTAGTATTTGAAGGTATTATCTATTTATATAATTTTCTAATGTCCGTCCGTCTGTCTGTCACTCTCTATTTGACCAACTTCCCGTTGGAATTTTGAAACGAAAATTTTTATGCTTAGAGAAGACCTACCAGGGATTACAGGAAAATTATTTTAATCCCGAAATTCCTATAACTTTTTGATTTATTAATTCCTAAAGTTACGATTTCTCCCATAAGAAATGTATAGAAAATTATTTATGTATTCTATGAATGTAAACAAATCCTCAAGCAGCCACTGAATTGGAATGGAATAATAATAATATTCTTTTCATAATTAAGCAGGCGGGTCCGAGTCAGCCGGCGGGGGGTCCAGGGGGAAGCCCCCGGCTAGGCACGAAGCGGGTGTTGCGGCTAGTTATTTAAAAAAAAATTCATCTCCCTGTAAATTGATATTATATTATTTTATGAATGAATAAATTAGTATGTAAAGTTTTGTCTATGACTTGAAAAAGAAATAGAGCTAAAAGGAAGTGAAAACTTCTCCCCCCTCCCCCTCCCCCACCTTCCCATTTCAGAAATTTTGTTGCTCAATTATTGAGTTAAATTCTTGAATTTTCAAAATTAAATAAATAATTAATCCTGAAGAACAAACAATTAAGTAATCAAACATTTCGGTTCTTTTAAATATCATTCTCAGTAGGAAAAAAACAAACAATGTTCCTAACCTAATCAACTCTTAAAAAAAAAGGTGCTTATAAAAAACATAAACCAAGAAAACGAATAAATAATTTTCAACCTTCCAACCCTCCCCCCCCCCGACGAAATTGCATTAATCCCTCCCTGCAATAAATACATATATGCAGTTGGTACAAAGATAAGTGTTTTATTATAAAGGTGGTTTCATTAAGGTCTTTTTCGGCAACGAAGGTCGGTAGCCAATCACTGTACCAAGGCCCGAGGGCGCGACACAAGAACTTAACAAACGTAAACATATAAATAACAACTTTAGTTTGATCGAGATGGCTTATAGAACCGATATCTATCGAATTTTATCGCCAAGTTCAAACAAAATGAAAAATTCTCTCAATTTGATCTCTCAAGATATTCTCCCTTACGTTGGCACATTCCTCATCGCCGCAGGCATATTTATTGCTGATAACTATTAACTATAACAGAGAGGTCATGATCACTCACCACTTGACTTGTTCCTATAATAGGATCGTGGGAAGTGGCGGCGTCATCCATTCCATCCCCCTCCCTCCCTCCTCCCTCCCCATGGACGTTATATATCCCATTGCACTAGCCACCTGTTGCCAACACGTGGCCCATCGAGTCATACATAAATAAGTTCCCGAGGGAGCGAGCAAGCGAGCGAAAATCATTTCCAGGGAGAGATAGATTTGAAATAAGTGAGAGGGAGAGGGAGAGAGAGAATGATGATAGACGTTTTGACGACGTGATGATGGCCTGATGGCAGGCAGCAGACGGCTTGGCGCTGGCACAGCACGTGTTTTGACCTGATAAGCACCCGACGACTGGCGAGGCCGATAAATCAGGAATGCACTTGCTCAGCCCTCAGGCCACCTGCCTGCCCTTTCCACAAACTCTTCATTTTAATCTAAATCAAATTCGCCAATGCGTTATGCAGCCCGAAATATTTGCATAAGAAAATCATATTCAGCCCCCCCCCCAAAAAAAAAAAACTTTAGATTAATGGAATCTAGAAACCAACAGCTCCAAGGATCGTTGCTGTCGGGCGGCCACAGGGAATCAGCAAGTTGAACGTCACCCGGTGGGCTTTAGTATATTATTTGGCTCGATTTAAATTAAAATTTTTTGTAGAATAGTCAACTTTTTCGGGGGTTTTTCCCTCTCCACTCTTTTTATTATCCTAAAATAGAAGTGACAAAGCCGATTATTTAGAAATAACGAAAATATAGAAGAAATATGAATGTCGCATTAACCTCCACATCCCCTCTGGAGAAGAAAAAAATGAAATTTTAATCATTTTTTTTAATGCTAATTTGAATTCCCTCCACCTTTCCTACACCAGAACACGGTCCTTAAACAAATCCTGATAACCTTATTGAAGAATCTTATTAGAATATAGAACGATATTATCGTTGAACTTTGAAAAAAAGACAAAATTCTTTCACTCAACTGCTAACAGTTCAATCTCAGGGTTGCCAGGGTGTTTGTGCCCTTCCGTTTGAACCTCTTATAACTGTAACTCCCTGATGAGGTACCGAAATGTTACCAATGGAATGAATGGAATTTCTTCTTAGTAGTGTAATAATTCCATTCAAAATGTCCCCCTTCCCCTTCCCCTTCCCCACACACGTATCAATTGAGAAAGAGAGCAACAAACAGGGGAGGTTTACCCCCCCCCCCTCTCTTTCATTTAGTTTAAAAACTCAAATAAATTACTTGGCAGAATTTTTTATTAAAATAAAAAGAGTATTAAAAAAAAAAAGAAAGATTTATTCAAAGTTATATGAAATTTAAACTTTGAACGAAATTACTAATATTAACTCTTTTTATCGTATTCTTTAATCGTGCTGATATAATAATTCGTAGAATTTTATTAAAAAATGTACCTACGATATGTAAAAATATTCTATAAAGTCACTTTGAAACATATTTAAAAAAAATAAATAAATAAATTTAAATCACATTGATAAGTAGAGCTAATAATTAAAAGCAAAAAAAAAAAAAAAAAAAAAAGATAAAAAATTTAACTGATTGCATTAAAGAGACTTTTGTTTGTTCGATTTGATTGCTTTTCCTTAACCGAGAATTGAACAAATATAGGTTCAGTTCTCACTTTCATATTATTATTATGAATGAATAAATTAGTATGTAAAATTTTGTCTATGACTTGAAAAAGAAAAAACTCCCCCCCCCCCACATACTTTTCTATTTCAGAAATTTTGTTCCTCTCAATAAAAAGAAAATTTTCAAAATTAAATAAATAATAATCCTGAAGAACAAAAAGTAAAAGAATAACCAAACATTTCGGTTCTTTTGAATATCATCCTCAGTGGAAGAAAAATTTCCTAAAGGAACTCTTCAAAAAAAGATGCCAGAAATTCAGGAATTGCATTAATTGACTACTGTTCTTTCGGTGTTTCAAGAATTTCATACAATGCAGCAAGAAGTATTCGAAAAGTAAAGATTTGGGTAGAAAACCATCCCATTTATAAAGAAGACAACTGTGTTGTATTATATGTATCCTAAATTGGTAAAAAAACTTTCTTGCAGAAGGCGGGCATTGCGGCTAGTGAAAAATAAAAATGCAATACGAGTATATGTCTTTGGAGTAAAAAAATCAAATAAATATAAGCTAATTTATCCAAGATCTCAAATTTAATTTATTCTTACTAAATGATATGCCAACTAGTTTCTTAGTCCGCCTTTGGCGAGCCAAAGTGAGTTCTTTCCCTTGAAAATTATATATTGATTGGAAACCCCCCCCCCCCATCAAAATTCGGCAAGTAGTTTTGGAGTTGATGAGGGTCAATGAAAAAGTTTATTTAAATTAAATTATTAATTACATGTGAATATTTGAAGGAATTTAATTAAATTTTATCTTTTATATCGAACAAAATAAAAATAATCTAATTAAAATATTTATTTTTTATTCAGGGATTAAATTTCAGTAAATTTATAAGGAAAATTAAAATTTAATATTAATATAAATATTAATAATTAGAGAATAATAATTGTGAGATTAAATTTTAACTTTTTCTTTGTACAGCATCAACTTGACGGATTTTTATGGGAGGGGGTGGGGGTCTTTGCAATCTATATTAAAGGAAAGAACTCACTTTGGAAGGACTAAGAGGGAAAAACGTTCAAGGCGGATTAAGCAGCAAAATAAGAATAAATAAAATTTAAGATGCCGAAAAGACTAAAGGAAAAATTTTAATTCTTTTAAAATAAATTAACTATTAATGGCAAATAAATAGTAACAACTGTAATTTAATTAAGTTTCCTTAAATAACAAAGTAGAACAGGATTTCTTTTGACCTTTCTATTTCGTCCCCCCCCCCCCCCCTTCAAATAAAAAAAGGAAAAAAGTGAGCCCTTCGATGGAGTTGTCACTTGTGGCTGGCTGGCTACTCAAACTTCCTGCCTGTGTGTCCCATCGTCGTCGTCGTCGTCGTCGTACGGCTACGTACACTCTCCACACACACACACACACACACACATGGACATATTATGCTTGTGCAAATATTGACAGAGGGATTAACACACAGTCCAGGCCGACTAAAAGAAAGAAACAAGACACACACACACGCGCACACACACACAGACAGACATGAGAAGAAACCTGTTACGTGTTTCAAATCAATTGTTTTTTAAGAAAAATATTAAATTGTGTGCGAGCAAGAAACGGAATCTCTTTCTCTTTGACTTAATCATGCAATTCAAATCAAATTGATTATAATTTCTTAAAAGTACATTTTTATTTTGCTTGGAAATTATAACAATTTTTTTTTATTTAATCAAGATTAGTCTTTTTTTTTGTAATATAAAGGTATTTTATAAGTTAACATTTTTATCGCTTAAAGTCCCAATTAGCAAAACTTTGCCCACCAAGTGATCAGTGGCGATATAGGGGTGTGTGTGTGTGTGTGTGTGTCTGGGCTAATTTTTTTTCGCGAATAACTTAAATCTACTAAATTTTGCAAACATAAAGAAAGACTTAGAACTTGAAAAGCTTTTGCTACCATTAAAGGAGCTCTCTTCCTTTACATAAGATGTAGTGTTTTTTTTAATATATATTCAGTAAATGGACGCTCGCCCCTGAGTTTAGCGTAGTAGGTAGAGTGCCTACCTCCTATACCAAACGTCGGGCGGACCCAGGCAGTCCGATGATTTATTTAAGCCATTTGGATACCAGATGGCTTAAATAGAAATGCCTGAACCCTCAATATATATTAATTACAACGGTTATCGTCTAAAAATCTTAAATGGCCTAGGTTTCCGAAAGGACTGTGTGAATGTGTGTGTGAGTGTGAGTGTGAATGAGAAAAAGTGTGAATGTTTATAAAAAAAAAAAAAAAAAAAAAAATGGACGCTCAGTAGCGTAACGATTTTTAGCTGGGCCCCATTATTAGACCTTACAAAAAATACTTTTAAAATAAAAATATTTTTAAAATACAGTATATCCCTGAACCCTGAGGGCCCGGGCCCTTTTTTAATCTAAATTTTTCCGTTTTTATCTGAGCCCTGAGGAGACTCAGTTTTTTAGCCCGGCCCGGCCCGTGGGCCCCCCACATCGCGGGCCAGCGGGGGGCGTACGGTACGCCACTGTGGACGCTCTCCCGAGTAAAATGATATGAGACACAAATTTCTAAATAAAAAAAAAAAGTAAAAAATATTTTAGTTAAAGTTTTCGAGATTTAATCATTTAAATTTTTTTTATTATTTATTAAAAAAAATATTTTAGTTTAAAAAGTGAGCTCAATTAAATAAACTATAATAGTTCATTAGAGTTTAGTATAAAGTAATCAAATAAAATTTAATCCATTTATATGATTAATTATAGAAAAATAATTGTGAGATTTATTATTTATAACGCATGGATTTAGAAACTATTTGATGGAATTTTATTAGATTTTTTTAAAATGTGTACAGAATTTTAAAAGGGTGATTAAGTATGCATATGTAAAATTGGAATTTCAAAATTAACATCTGACTCTATGTAAAATCATCTCAATCGTACAATGGAGACATTAGTCTAAAAAAATTTTTATATAAACTCTTCTGAAATGAGACGTTCATTTTTGTTTACAAAAAAATCATATTTGCATTAAAATAAAGTCAATTCTAATCAAATAAGGAATTCGCGATTGAAATATTAATTAATTCTTGTGATGAACCGATCCCAACTGCTGGAGTTTAACTAATCAACAACAATTTAATAAATGGAAAAAATTTCTCCAAATCCCCTCTTGGATGAATAATCGAATCGCAGAGGACAATTCAATGATGCATCCGGCTGCGTTAATGAACGGCTTATTTGTCTCAAGAGTTGGAAGAGAGGGAGGGAAAGGACTTCCGGCGACGAGGGGAGACCTCGAAATGCACCAAAGACAATGAATGGGTTGGGTGGCCGATGGTCAAGTCAAGAGAGAGAACGACGACCGACGGCGACGACGGCGACGATGACAACCAAGGGGGTTTGCTGCCAAATAATTCGCGCTCAACACACACAACCCCGGAAAATAAAAACCACTTCGGGGAAATAGAAAAAGAAAAAAAAGAAAGCTATCCGTTACATAGACATAAATATTTAGTGTAACCTTGTAAGAAAAACGAGTTGCGGCTTTGCTTTTAGTCTATTAAAGAAATAAATACTTTTTTTAATATTTGTCATAAGTAGAGATGAAAGAGTTAAGAGAAAAAAATAATAAAAATCGAGAACGCGGAATGCAATTATTAACTAGCTGCGCATTCCGCTTTTGGCTCTCTCTTGTGTAAAAGTTAAGGGCGGGTGAATAAGTGTGTGCAAGCCCTCGGGGCATGGCGTAGAGGTTAGCGCGCTAACCTCGTATACCAAACGTCGCGGGTTCGGACCCCAGGCAGTCCGATGATTTTATTTAAGCCAATTGGATTAATCTCTATAACGGATATCGTAAAAGTCTTAAATGGCCTAAGATGCCGAAAAGACTGTGTGAATGTGTGTGTGAGTGTGAGTGTGAATGAGAAAAAGTGTGAATGTTTAAAAAAAAAAAAAGTGTGTGCAATTGTTTATATGAGGTAAAAACCCAGATTACAAGTAAAATTTGATTGTTATGTCGATCCCCTGAGGAAGTGCACGACGAAATTTCGCTTATAAAAAATAATTAGCTGAAACCTTTCCTACCTAAGAGAAATAAAAATTGCATATGTAGTTTTATTTGTATTATAATTAAAACGGTTTTAATGGACTTCAGAAAGGAAATGTTGGAAAAATTAGGTTAGGATGCTGTCAGTGTATGTAGGAATAGTACCTACTAGTAATTAAGAAGATTTGAACCAAAAGTTCGAAAAATTCACAACTTCAAAGATCAAAGAAGAACCGATCAAAGATCAGCATCAGATCCCTTCAAAAAAGTATGGGCGGACTTCAATTTTGGTACCTTAGAAAAAATATCACAAAAAGTGTTCCATATATAAAATAAAAAAGAGAGAAAATTTTGTATTTAATACAAACTGAAAAAGTAATAACAATTAGGAAAGGAGGTAAAAAATGGGTTGCCTACCTCTCTGGGACATGGGGCGTCCCATACCCCATTTCAGGGTGCTTTATCACCTCTCTCACTCCACATTTAGTGCAGCATGCAATATACACAATCAGTATCTGGGTCAAAGACCAAATCTTTTTTTTTTTTCGGAGTGAGAGAGACTTCTCTCGAACACCTTCCATTCTTCTCCTTGTGTTAGAAGGACAAAAGCCCTTAAAACCTACCAAAAGCGAACCCATATTACGAGCGAGGCCAGAGACGCCCTTCACACATCTCAACTGTAGCCAATTCCGAGCTCTAATTTCATTTTATATAAATAACATTTTATTTAATTATATTTGTGGAATTTATAATATTTATTAATTAATTACCCTAATTAAATTTCCCCCTTTGAATAACACAAAACAAAAAAAAAAAAAAAAAAACTACTCAAAGAATAATTGCTTATACCTGTTCTGTACTATTTTCCGGGAGTTCTAGTGCTGAATACGATATGTTATCCCAGAGAGTCTAAAAAAAAAAAAAAAAAAAAAAAATATGGAGGAGAGCTAAAAAAAAAAAGTAAGAAGAAAAGTAAAAAAGATAGATAGATAAATAGAAAATGAATTTAATAAATTCCACAAATTATTTTGTTTGCTTTTATCGCGTTTCGCGTTTCACCTGCCCGCGTGCCCCGCGCTCTGCCACTAATCAAAATAAGGAAAATTTTATAATAATAGAGGGGGCTTCGTTTTAGATATAATATAAATCTATCAATTATTAATATTCTTTTCTTTTAATCAATTGATATTCGCAAATCGGGAAATAGAATCCCTAAGGCTTCGAGCCTTGTCCTGATGATGACTTCTATTTACAAAAACCTTATCAGTAAAAAAGGTTCACATCCAAAAATAGAATCACAAAATTCTGTGCCAGAAATAAATAACGTTTCGGTCACTCTATAGCAACCATCCTCAGTGATCACAATTATAATCGTTTAAACGAAGGTGTGTTGTGAATTATGTGATCGCTTCACTGATATTTGAGTATAATATGAAGCTCATAAGTACCGTCAGGGGCACAAGAGGGGATCAAAACACCTATTACGAAAATTTGCCAAGAGATGTCAGCATGGTAGCTAATAATATTTAATGCATTTGGTTGATTTTCATTGATCTTTTAACTATAAATACTTTATAAATGTTATTATATATTATGTATCTTTTATAAAAGCATACAAATATATAAATATAGGCTATTAGGGGATCGGCTGTTAGACTAGCCTGCCATCTATTGCAAGAATGCTGAACTAATTTGACACATAATTCCCATTTTTTAGGGAGGGCAGGTTTCGGTATTAATACATATGTAATGTAATATAATATGTAATAATAATGAATAAAGGCTTGGGTTTATTTCCTTGTTAAAACATTCATCGTAAAACTTTCATTTTCATTATTTTCTCGCATTATGGCTCTAAGGGAAAATATTATGATAATGAAAAATGTATCTTTACATTATGGAAACTAAAAAATTTCATTGTGCATGTGAGTGTGTGTGTTTCTGTATGTCTGTATATAAATTTGTATTGATAGTTTTTTTTTTTTATTCAAACTACAAAAAAATTTCCCAATGTTTTAAAAGAACTCAGCATTTAGATCTTTCTTTTCTTTTTTCTAACAAGTCAGCCAAACTTCTTTTTTATTGAATCATGAAACGAATAAAATTCGAAAGATTTATTTAAACATTGTTTGTAAAATTCTAAAACGTTAAGTGGATCAGGATTTATTCTCCCCTCCCCCCCCCTCCTTTCTAAAAGAAAATTTGCATATAAGATAGGTCATACATTTTGACACATTTTTTGACACCAATCTCAAGTTTAATATAATATTTAGACTCAAGTCATTGAAATTCTAAAATTAAGCCGAAACGTTCTTTGTTTAAAAGGACGAAAAGGGATAAACGATTTTCATTCCTTTTTACTTTCTCGTTTTTAATGAAATTTCATTAATTTTTTACTTAAAAAAAAATTTAATTTCAAAAACGTTTAACTCCGGCCCATTATATAAAAAAAAAAACATGGTGGCCACTAGAGGTGTTCCATTATGGAAAAAAATAATCGATTATTCCGATTAATCGATTATTGGATTAGGACAGACGAAAAAATAATCGATTATAGACCTACTTTTTTTTCTCTAGCAAAATTTCCACTTTTCCCTCTCTTGAAAATCATTTGACCTTTTTTTTTAGTGTACGAGTCTCATCCCATCTTCTCAAACGCATTTTCCCGAAAATAATCGATTATTTGCCCAATAATCGATTATGAAAAATAAACGATTAATCGATTATTTTGCGCAGCTCTAGTGGCAACACCAAGAAATAAATGTTTCTTATGAAAAATTTAAATTTTTTATTACACTATGCGATTAAATTTTTTATTACGCTATGCCATCAAAATTTTGATTTAGCTATTGGCTCAAATATTTTATTTTAAACCAAAAATAATAAAACACAAACAAGTGCTAAATTATAATAAATTTTGAAATTTTAATTGTAAAAATGAATGGTGAGTTAATTTATTATTGCAGTGTATTATTTTAACCTATAAATAAAAACACAATATATAAATATATGTATCTTAATCTCGGAGCCACAAGTGTTAACGCATTATAATTAAAAAGAAATTATTTATTAATAGATCTCCAGCCTGTGAAGGTGTTATTTCATCCCGCCCTACACAACAAGTGTTTCCTGGACCGAAATGTCTTTAATTGGCTCACTCATTGGGGCGGATCTTTAAAAGGTCATCCAGGTGTATTTTAAGTAATTGATATTGAGAGAGGCAGATAACAACTTGTTCCTTTTTTTTTTCCTTTATCCGGAGTTATTTTGAATGTCCGAAGGTGTGAATGCATTTTTTTTTAGACAAGTCGCCATGCCATCCGCCAGTGCAATGCGGGGGGGGGGGGCAGGGACAGCACAACGATGTCGATAAGCCGGAAGCCATGACGACGACAAATGTCCCTGTCTGGCCGATTAGCGATGCATCACCACATCACCATCTCTTTAGATTTATACTCGTACATATTTACACACACACACACATGCACACATTAATATATATGAACAGCAAAACGTCGATGGGGGTGCCACATGTTTATTTTTATAAATAAGCACAACTCTAGTTACAACATAATTGTAAAAAAAAAAAACACAACGTGATATGTTTCAATAATTGTGATCTGAAGAGCCGGTTGCTTCACATCTAATTAATTAGCTATCCCGCGGATAAGCAGACTTTCGACTCTTTCCATCTAATTTTATGATTAAATAAGAGCCCAGATCTTAGTTAACTAGCTAAGTTCCAAAGTTCGGTATAAAGGGTGAAATTAGAAACATAAGCCTTGTTTTTAGACATTTTTGATAAAAAATTAATTAATTTTAATTATTTTTATAAATGATGCCTTTATTAAGTTGCTAACTTCACAAAACTTTCTTTATAACTCAGATAGTTATAGTTGTATTAAAGGAGGGTTACGAAAGCAGATCGAGATCGAAACGTCGACCCAATAAAATATTTAAAGAAAAAAAAAAAGATTTGGCTGTCAGTCTCTGCTTTTGCAACCCTTCCTTGATAGAGTTAGCTAATTATCAGGTCTATTCTCTAAAAACAGAATTTAAAATTTAACAAATGGGTGTTAAAAAGTAATGTAAAAAAAAACAGCGTTAAAAATGCTATTCTCTAAACAAAGTTTTAACAGCGACGTTAACATGTTGCTATTTATTTCAAAGCTATCAAAATCATAACCTTACTTTTAAGGTCAAGGACGCCATTTTTATTTTAAATACGACGTTAAAATATTAAAGCCACCCCCTAGACATGACATTAATTTTTAACACTATTTTCTAAATGTTAACGCTTTGGCTTTACAGTTTTTGTTTACAGAATAGTAATTTAAGACAAGTAAGTGTTCAAATGAATTAATGTTGTTTACAGATGTTAAAAGTTAACGTTTTTGCTTAGAGAATAGACCTGTATATGTGAAAAAATTCATTTTTATTTATTCGAAAGTTAAGCATGTTCTTGTTTGATTTGTTATCGGACGGATAAATTTACTAGTTAACTAGAAGAGAAGCAACCGGTACAAATATGTATCAGGTGTTTATACCGGAAATTGTAAAATATCACATTGAGCTTTTTATTTGTTTGGTCCTAGCCAACGAGGACTTTTTTTTAAGGGGGTATATAAGTGAGATGTTAATAATTTTATTTATGTTAATTTCTACAATATACAAATTTTTTTTTTAAGATTATTATTGAAATGTTTTTGAGACGTGTGCAGGGTAATATAAAACAGAATTTTCAATTTAATCAAAAGATACGAGTCACACGTCCCGGGAATCGAACCCTGGATCCTCAGCCGATCGGTGTATTTTCCACCCCCACCCCAGAGGGAGCCTGTTATCAATAGGACACTGACGCCTTTTTTAATGGCCTTGACCAAGAACCTAACGTCAACTAATAAAAGAAATATTGGGCGTCTAAAATGGCAAGTGTTGGGCCAAATTCACTTGAATGTAATTTAGACAAAGAATTGATAAAGATAGATAAAATAGACAACAAAAATATATAATTAAAAAAAAAATCAAGTTTCAAACATGTGATATATTATGCTAGATTAAAAATCAAAATAAAAATTGTAAAATTTAGAAATTTTTAAAAAAAGATTGAGATTTTATTTTTTGCAATAGTAAATAGTGAGATTAGACACCTTCTAAGAGATAATCAGTTAAAAGTCATTGACGCCGATAATGACGTAGCCGACGATTGTCTATTCAATTCTATAAGCACATCGATCGCTTGCTTATAGGGCAGAGCATTTCTTATACGTCATTAGATTTTTGTTCCATTTCAACACATGCATGCACACGTTGTTCCAAATTTCAATTATTGAGTGTGTATGAATTTCATTAGTTTTGTTAATAATATTAATAGTAAAAGGTTAATTTGCATTTGTGTAAAAAAAAAAATAAGCAGCGACGTGGGCAGCAAAAAGTTAACGACGGATATAAGGCGGCAGGATTTCCGAAAGTCATTCCAGGATCGAGTAAAAAAAAAAAAAAAAACGTTTGAGAATGCATAAGAAGATGAAGGAAGAAGCGAAGAATGAAGAGCGATGAGGGGGGTGGGGGAGAGTATGTGTTGTTGTTGTTGTTGTTGTTGTTGTTACTTACATAATTATCCCGGAAGATTTCTGCGTGCATCAGAGCATTCTTTGCCTGTACCACAATCTGCTGTAAGAGCGTTTGGTCGTTGATTGTTGATTGTGGCATGCCGAAATCAAATTCGTCTAAATCCTCGTTTGAGCCTAAACCACACGGATTCACCCATTTCATCCTCTGCTGGAAGATATTATTGGCGTTCGAGGAGGATGCGGCTGACGCTGATGACGATGACGATGACGATACTGGAGCGGACATCGCTAGGTGTGGTAGTCGAACAATTGAGAGAAAACAAGCGCCTATGACTAGCGCCTCTCCGAGTCCTGTGAAAAAAATAAAATCCTGATTAGAGAGGAGACAGGGGTGTCATACAGCCACCAGGCATTGCATTTCCTCCCTTCTTTATTATTAAAAACCCATAATTCCGTGTCCGTGTCCGTGTTGAGGGTTTGTAAATAGTTATAAGCAGGAAATTTATTTTTTTTTTTCTTTCTCTCTCGTTATGTTATTATTTTTACCTTTGATAAAACCGCCAAGTCGGCGGCGGCGGCGCCTCCACCAGCGCATCCAAATCCTCTCGAAAAGAATTCCTCTTTCATCTTTTTTTTCGTTGACATAATTTTTATTTTGGCAATATTTATGTTTTGATCGCGATCACTATGGCAACTGTTTGTTGACTTTCGAGACTTGAAAACATCATCATATAATAAAATAAATAAAATTCCTAAATGGCTTAAATAAATAAAAGGTCCCCGGGCTTGGTGTAGTAGGTAGCGTGCCTACCTTCTATACCAAACTTTGCGGGTTCGGACCCCAGGCAGTCCGATGATTTTATTTAAACCATTTGGATACTAAATGGCCTAAATAGAAATGCCTGGACCCCCAATAGATATTATCATATATAACGGTTATCGCGATATATTAGAATTCAAGATGTAAAATTTATAAGTATGGGAAAATATATATATTTTGTTACCATTGCATCCATTTCTCCAATCTTTCCTATGAAGTACAAGAGTAAAGTGGTCTTCAGAAGATTTCAAAAGCAAAATGAGAATATGCATTTTAAATATCATCTAAAAAATAATTGATTTTTGAATTTTAATCAAATCGTTGGAGCGAATTTTGAGAAAATTGAAAAAACCTGAAAAAGTACATCAGTAAAGTATTAGTACTCTTTGGTCGATTTTGTTTAAAAGCTTATTATCAGGGTCCAGGAGGGTACAAAACTTAAATATCAAATTTCAACCTCCTAGCTCAATTCCTTCATGCTTGAAATTAAACACACACACACAGACAGACCATGTCGCGAAAACCACTTTGTTGGACTCAGGGGACCTCAAAACGTGAAGATCCATCAAAATCTCGACATCGAATTTTTGACATGAATACAATACTTTTTTTTCTCTTTACATATATACATAGGTAAGAGAAAATAAAAATATTTTTTACATAGATCAGCTGGTGAATCATGTTGGATATAAAAGAATATAGGCCCTAAAAGATAAAAATTAAAATATTTCATTTATAAGGCTTTATTTAGTGAGGACCAATGACCTACCCCCCCCTCCGGTCGCTGAACTCCCTCCCCATCCCTACACTATCCATAGTTAGGTTTTTAAATTTTAATTCTACAAATGGATAAAGAGTAAAATGTTTTGGTCTAGTTTGTGATGCTCATCCGATAAAATCAGTTGAAATGTAATAAATAAGGACGGAGTTTAAAATGCCCAAGACCTAGATGAAATTTCGGTCCTGATTAAAACCATTTTCAGAGGGTATATTTTTAATTACAGTACTGACAGTCCTTATATCCTGAGAATCGTATTCGAAGAGATTATTAAATATAATAGTAACACCCTTGTAACTGTATATTTATATTTTCCAAAACCACATCATTGATAAATGATAAATTATATACAGTATATCGCAGACCTCCTCTTCGGCGGGCTCTGCGCCTAGTCAAATTGGTTTAAATTTTTCATAACGGGAAAGATAGATCCCATAGCTTTTCTATGGGAAAATTCAGGACTTTTTCGAGCAGAATTTACCGTATTATAAGCAATAGCGGTCCTAGCCTTACAATGGGGGGGGGGGTCACTGTTTTTTTTTTTTTTTTTTTTATAGTATAAATAAATGGGCCTGGACCCCAATAAATATATATTAATATATATATTAATCAAATATAAGTATCGTTTAAGTCTTAAATGGCCTAAGTTGCCGAAAAGATTGTGTGAATGGGAAAAAAGTGTGTTAAAAAAAAAAGAAAAAATTTGGGGGGGGGGGGGGGGTCACGACGCCCTTGACCCCCCTCTGGGACCGCCCTTGATTATAAGGGTATTTTTTATGAGTGGTAGAATTTTTCTCAGGAATAAAAAGCAAGAGAAATAAAAAAAGGATTTTTTTTCTAAAAAAATTATATATTTTGAACAGCTAACGTTTCGGCCTTGGTTAAAGCCATCTTCGAAGCTGTTAATTGACATTATATAGATCTACATATGTTTGGTAGTGTATTTTTGATATAACATTAGAAAAAAAATTTTTTTTCTTTCTTCTATCACGAATACAATATTTGTTTTTTATGTCTAATATAAATTGACTCCAGAGCAGTACAATATCATCTAATCTTTTTCATAAATAAAAAATAATGTTATATCAAATGTCAATTCTGAACATATAATGTCAACTAATAACTCTGACGAAGGCCGAAACGTTAGCTGTTGAAAATGTATTTTCTTTTTATTCCTTTAGGGATTTATGGACTCCAAAAACCCTGGCCGATAATAAATAAATAAATAAATCATAACCTCCTCCATGGGATTTAATTAGAGATTGTAATTCAAAAAGGTTAGTATTTTTAAATAATTTTCCCGCTCATCATCATCAACATCATCAAACGAACGTTATCTTATTTATTTATTTATTTATTTGCTTGTTTTTTTTTTTCTATAAATTATCTCTTCAAAACGATTAATCGGTTAATTGCACCAAATATTTCCGCGCGCGCATACAACAAACACATGAACGCAACTTGTCTCATAAAGTAGCTAGCTGCCTGCCTGCTATCCTATCGTCAATGACATTTCTCAGTCCTTTTTATTTAATAGATGATGGATTATAACAAGAGAACAGGTATGATGATCCATGAGCGGAGTAATTAGCGACAATTAGATAGAAACGACGGATGTGTGCCAAAAGAAAAAGAGATCCGCCGCCGACGTTGTTTTTGTCCGCCCACGTGAGCTTTTTATGACTTCCTGCGACCCTTAGAGAACGAGGGGGCAGCAGGGGGCGGCAGCAGCCCCCTTGTCCGCCCCTCCCGCCTCCAACAATTAATAACAAGAGAGAGATATTTAAAGAACAAAATTGATTCGTGTGAATTGATGAGCCAAAAAAAAATTAAAGTTTTGTAGTTATCTAAAAGTGACGTTTGTTTTGGAGTCTATTGTTTGATAGCCAATTAAATTTGTGGTCTCTTGAGACAGGATGCGAAAACTCTACCACGGCACAATTAAAAATTAACATTAAATACAATCTTGTATCATTCTGATATAACATTTTATTTTTTTATAATGTTTCAATATATTTTTCGTCTTGGTCGGCGTTGAGGCGGTATTACACACCTTAACACCCTTTCAGATCTATTCTCTAAGCAAAAACGTTAACTTTGAACATCTGTAAACAATGTTAATTCATTTCAACACTTCCTCGCCTCAAATTGCTATTCTGCTAGGATAAACTCTAAAGTCTAAGCGTTAACATTTAATTTTAAACGAAACTTTTAGTTTTTTCAATTGTTAACATTTAATCAATAGTGATTAATTTTAAACTGACGTATAAAGTGTTAATGTTAAATAATCATTGAAACAAAAGAACCTTGTGTATCATATTTGAATTTAATTCTCCTATAGTGTTTAAAATTGATGCCTAGGGGGGTGCTTTTAATATTTTAACGCCGTATTTAATGCATAGTAATGGCGTCTTTAATCTAAAAAGTAAGGTTATGATTTTGACAGCTTTGAAATAAAAGCAGCATGTTAACGTCACTGTTAAAACTTTGTTTAGAGAAAAGCATCATTTTTAACGCTGATGTGTCAGATAGGCCTATTAGATTGAAAATAACAAAGTTAGTAATGCACGAGAGGATAACGAGGGGTCTAAAAACACGAAAAAGCAGAAAGCATAGCTTCTTCATGAGTCGTTAACACCTAGTGTTAAAAAACAAAATGTCAAAGTTGCTGTTAAAACTTGGTTTAGAGAACCGCATTTTTAACGCTGATGTTATTACTTTACTTTTTAACACCCAATTTATGATGTTAAATTTTAACATCTGTTTTTAGAGAATAGACCTGTAATAACTATATAATTAGCACTTTATATAACTGTTATTTGTGTTATTTTCCATTATAAAATTATCCATCTGTTCGACAATTATTTCGCCTTGATGATGAGATTGATGCATTCCCGAAACGTCAACGAAATAATATAGAATTTTTTTTTATTTCTCCTGCTGCCCTGCGTTCCTTATTCAATTAAAGGATTGATTTTAGAAATCAAAAATTAAAAAAGAATTCATATTATTTGATCTCTTTAGTAACATCTTCTATAATCCCCTTTCGTTATTTAGTTTCTTATTAATTGTTCATTAATTTTTTTATTTGAATAATCCTCGCCGTCAGTCATCGTGACTTAAAAGACAGAGAGAGACTTCTCTCTTCAGGACAGGAGAGTTTAAAATGTTTTCACGATCTAAACACAGGTATACAACTTATAATAAAAAGAAGAAAGAGAAAGAGAGAGAGAAAAAAAATATTTTATCAAATTAAAATTCCTCCTCTTCTTTAAATGAGTGGGGAGGCAAAAAAAAAAAAAAAATCGAATGTAATAAATTTCTAAGATCATTATCCTAAAGAACAATATAGCCTTTTTTGTTTTTTTGTTTAATCTCCCATTTCCCTGTTATTAATTATTTTTCTATTAACATTCACAAAATTTTCAAAAAAATAATTTATATAGTGTGACTGCACGCACAGCACACAACTTTGTAATCGAAAGTTGTGTTCTGTGCTTGTCACACCAGATATTTTTGTGTCGAGATTGTGGATACTTATATTAAAATTCAAGATATAAAATTTATAAACATTTTTTAAATTTAATAACTAGATACAAATTTAATACAAAATTCTACAATTTATTTTATAAAGGATTTTTTGAGCTATGAGCAGGGCAGCCAGCAGAAGAAAAAAAAAAAACTTTTAAATTATTTCGTCGACGTTTCGTGAGCGCATCCTCAGAACGAAATAATTGTCGAACAATAGACGGATAATTTTATAATGTATACACAATAATAGGTAATTTTTTTTTTTTTATAAAAAAAACATTCCCACTTCACTCTTTTCTCATTCACACTCACACCACTCACAAGTCTTTTCGGCAACTACAGGCTTTTACGATATCCGTTATTGATTAATATACATATTTGGGGTCCAGGCATTCTTATTTAAGCCATCTGGTATCAAAATGGCTTAAATAAAATCATCGGACTGCCTGAGGTCCGAACCCGCGACTTTTGGTATACGAGGCTAGCACGCTAACCCCTACACCAAGCCCCGAGGGCAATACGTACATTGTGCTTAATATTTAACAAAATTAACAATTATATAATGTACTAATTATTTAGCTAAAGGCTGTGTTATATTGTTCGACAATTATTTTGTTCTGATGATGCGTTCCCGAAACGTCAACGAAATAATTTAAAAGTTTTTTTTTTCTTCTGCTGGCTGCCCTGCTCATAGCTCAAAAATCTTTTATAAAATAAATAGTAGAATTCTGTATTAAATCTGTATCAAGTTATTAAATTTCGTTTGAATAAATAAATGATTAAAATTCAAGGAATTTCGGAAAAAAAAAATTTTTTTTTTCTTGATGTAATTTAAATAATTTCTTGTCAATAAATATTGTTCAAAATTTATTAAATTCGGTCAAGTACACACACACACACGTAAAATTTTGTTTCATTTACTTTATTTTTGTTCATTTGTGATTCAATTAATGGAAACTGCACAAATAGTATTTTCCCATTCATAAAATTGCTATTCTTTTATTATTAATAAAAAAAAAAAAAAATTTTAATGTCTTAATAACGTTAAAGACGTAAGTAAATTAAAAACTCATAATCAGGACAATAGTAATAAAGGATACATTTTTTAAAACAATTAAACTAAAGGTCGTAAATTCACGCACAAATGTAAACTCAATCATGAAAAGGCAATAAAAATTACGAATATCGCCTCCTATATAGAGGAAATAAATAGATGATCAACTCAGAATTAGTTATCAAAATATCTGCATAGATAAAGCTATCAGGTGGGGACTTAATTGTGGCCCTCATTGTCCCACTCTGACACGCGAAAAAAGACTTTTTTGATCTAAATCAGCCAAAAAGTACCAGTGCTTTATTGATGTATTTTTTCAGTTTTTTTTTCTGATTTTCTCAAAATTCGCTCCAACGATTTTGATTGAAATTCAAAAAATCTGGTGTGACTGGTCGCACAGCACACAACTTTCTCTTACCCTTCGGCAAAAGATAGTTGTGTACTGCGCTTGTCACACCAGATTTTTTGTGTTGAGATATATTTAATTTCCGACAGTACAGGCTACATTTGAATTCAAGATATAAAATTTATAAGTATGAGCAAAAAAAAATCAATTATTTTTTAGATGCTCTTTAAAATATATATTCTCATTGAAATCTTCTGAAGACCACTTTACTCTTGTACTTTATATCAAAGAGAGAAATGGTTGCCATGGTAACAAAATATAAATATACATCTTGAATTCTGATTAATCGGTGGAAACTAAAAAATAATAGGTGTCAACGAGGTGTCCAAATGAAATGAATAGACTACAAGAAATTTCAAAGTCTCAGGCTTGGTGTAGTTGGTAGCGTGCCGACCTTCTATAGCGAATGTCGCGGGTTCGGACCTCATTTGGATAGCAAATGGCTTAAATAGAAATGCCCGGACCCCCAATAAATATTATCATATATAACTGTTATCGTCAGTCTTACATGGCCTAAGTTGCCGAAAATACTGTGTGTTAAAAAAAAAATAAAAAAAAATCACGTTTCGATCAAGTGTCTAAATTTTTATAGATTCTAAATTATAATGTTTGAAATTTACAATAATACACGATCATTAATTACGGCATTATGTTTTGATAATGACATTAATAATTATAATGATCGTATAATTTGAAATGAGAAAACAGTAATGCTGAAAATGATATTCTTTTATCAATACTCAAAAATAATGCCATTATTAATGATCGTGTAAAGAAAAAGATATTTGCATTTTTTTTTTTTTTTTTTTTTTAATACCCACACATTTCGGTTTTGATTAAAACCATCTTCAGTACTTTACAATACAAAAAGCAACCCTAAAGCAAAATTGATACTTTCTTAAGGAGCTGATGGATGGAAGAAAGAAGAGGAGGAAGGGGAAGAATGCCTGCCGATCAAAATATCGATTTCCCACGACTCAAGTCTATCACATGACCTGAGCAATTAACATTGTCTAGTTAATTAACCCGCCTAGTTAATTAGAAATGGTGGCATTGTCATAAAGGCAATGCAAGAGAGAGTTCGTTTTTGCCCTAGCTAAAAGAAGAGAGAAAATAAAGAAGAAGAAGAGGAGGAGAAGATAGATGTCCGTCCGCACAACGCTATGCCAGTTATTTGACCTTCTGCGCTCCCAGACCAACCTGGTGGCCACACACACACACACACACACACACTAATGTAAACACAAATATCGAGATGAACAAATAAATATAGGGCTCGAATTTTTCAATTCACATTTGATTAGGAACACACTAAATGAGTTTATTTTTTATTATATAGACAATTTATTTTCACAAGCAAAACGTTCTCTTCTTCAGAACTCGAAATCATCTGTTTTAATAATATTTAAAAAAAATAAAAAGCAAGAGATTTTGTGACAAAAGAGAAGAGGGAACAACAGTCACCACAATCATTACGGTTAAGGGATGGCATGCGTGGCGAAACCTCGGATTGGTGATCCCGTGGTACCAGAATGTTGAACGTGTCCCGGTAGCCATTAATATAGTCTATATAATATATTCAAACCTCTAATGGACTCAGTAGCCGAAAAAAAAGAACGTCCCGCAGATGCCAATAAAAATAAAAAAAACAAGTGAATTTGAGATTTTAGTTAAGACCGCCATCTTATAGGGAAAAAGAAGATCTACCTCTTTTCTTTATTTAAATCACAACATGATTACACTGTGCACTTTTGTTGTATAAATGACGTTAATGGCGCTTGGTTCCTTCGTGCATAACATCGTCCAATTATGAAAAGCGAATTAATTATTAACTATTCCAATTCAGTGCCTGCTTGAGGATTTGTTTACATTCATAGAATAAATACATCAATGCAATGAATACATAAATATTTATCTATTTCCTATGGGAGAAATCGTAACTTTAAGAATTAATAACTCAACAAGTTATAGGAATTTTGGGATGAAAATAATTTTCCTGTAATCCCGAGAAGGTCCTCTTTAAGCATATAAAATTTCAATGGGAAATTGCCTAAATAGAGCGTGACAGACGGACTGACAGACATTAGCGAATTATATAAATAGGAATGTTTGAATTTTCATGTTACAGCAAGAGCGTAGAGTTTTTTTTTTTTTTTTAAGTTTTTTTTCGGCATTTATAGCCATTTAGACCTTGTCCAATTGAATTGAAATAAATTTCTCGCCTGGGACGGGATGCGAACTCTCGGCCTTTGGCACCAAT
Organism: Euborellia annulipes; assembly: GCA_023213315.1. Classification (NCBI taxonomy): domain Eukaryota; kingdom Metazoa; phylum Arthropoda; class Insecta; order Dermaptera; family Anisolabididae; genus Euborellia; species Euborellia annulipes. The sequence continues at coordinate 25,481 of JAKCPI010008487.1, read as the reverse complement.
TCCCCGTTGGCTATTTATTCCAATCCAGGATGTTCTTGAGGATTTGTTTACATTAGAATAAATATTCTTATTTAATTTTTTTTAATGAAAAATCCCATATTCCTAGGATGCGATCGCGATTCCCCTGGGCAGTATGCAGACACCCTAGCACGCTTTCAAAGTTAAAAAAAAAAAAAAACGGAATTTTAAGGTAAACGCATTAAAAAACTATTTAAGGGGGCTACGGGAACGAAGGGTGGTTACGCATGTTTTTCCCGATAAGATGGCGTAGTGTGTCATAAAAAGTATGCCCCAAAAAATCAAGTAATTGAAAAATTTGCCAAGAGATGTCAGAATGGTAGCTAATAATATTTAATGCATTTGGTTGATTTTCATTGATCTTTTAACAATAAATACTTTATAAATGTTATTATATATTATGTATCTTTTATAAAAGCATAAAAATATATAAATATAGGCTAATACTATATCGTCTGTTAAACGAGCCTGCCATCTATTGCAAGAATGCTGAACTAATTTGACAGTTAATTTTTAAATAAATCATCTAAGCTTATTTAAAAAATTTCTTAATTAATATGTGATTAATAATAACAATAAATTCATTTTTAAATTTAAAAAAGATTATTGGGACAGAATGTTTTTTTGTAATTGCTTGATAACAAAACAATTAATTACGATAATTTTTTAATAAATCATTAAAAAAATTATAGCTCGATGTCCCAATAATCTCTTATGAATTTAATTCATTTAAAAAAAAACCGCATTGAAAAATTCCTTATAATAGTCTAGTTTTTTTTAGGTAAGTTTAGATGTCCCTCCTCATACCGCTTAATTAAAGAAAGATAAAAACTTTTCCATCAACTGTCACTCATAAATTTGTTTATTTTGGGGCTCCTTCCTTATTGGGTAAAATAATGTTCAACATCGATTAAAATTTAAAGCCATGCTTTATTTAAAAAAAAAAAGAATGTTTTCTAAACAGGTGTTGAATGAATTGTTTTCGGCAAATTCAAAGGGTTACCGACTTTTTGAAAATGAAATCTTTTTTTTTTGTTTGTTTAGTGGGGAAATTGTACAAGTCAGAATTTGTTCTTCACTAATTTATGACTCCTCTTTTCATAATTGACATTTCTGGGTCTAAACTCTGAGTTATATATTGCGAGGATTTTTCCTTATTTGCCGATTTTTATTACTTTCCCTTATAATAGTAAGAAAGGGAAATTTAACCACCCACTTTGCAGGTATAATGGACACCGAAAACTCTTATATTCTTTGAAAACACTCACAAATGATGAAATTTATAGCTCTTAAAAGAAGAATCGATCCTGATGAAGGTGTAAATATTTTCCAGGACCCTCAGCTTCCTTTCGACAATTCATTTGATAATAATCTATCTATATATATATATATATATATATATATATATATTTATTTTTATAAATGAAATGTATAAGTTCTATAGACATCCACAATTTTTAATGAATCTATTTGAAATTAAGTATACATATAGTACATGGACCAGGGAGTAACGTAGATTTGAATCTCTTAAATATTTTGGAAAATTAATTATAATCCAATTTCTTCAATATGGGAACACAAAATCTAGTAAATTAGAGAGGCAGGTAGTTGCACAGTAGAAACAGCTTTCTGGCTGACTATGGGACTAGTATATAGAAAATGCAGAATTTGCCCATTGGAGCATTGAGTTTTGTCTTTGAACAATCAAAGCCAATTAAAATAGTATTAAATAATTAAATCCCTTAAATGGAAAATAATCAAAATTGTTATATAATTAAATTTTTATTTTTATTTTTTAATAGGTCAGTTTTTATTATCAATTTGCCTGAAACGAAAAATTGTGGCAATTGATTAAGAAAAGGCAAGAGTCCGCCGTAGGTGGGCCCGAGCCAGTTGGAGAAGGCTCCAGGGGAGGGGGGGAGGGGCTAGCAGCCTTAGTAATAATTAAGATACCATGATATTTTATTTATCTTAAAAATAAAATTTTTTCCAACTTCTTTGCCTAGCGTTCTATCCCCAAAAAAACAGCTGATTTTTCATCCATCCTTTGATAAAAAAAAAAACAATTCCGAAAGATTTTCCACTTGTTAACAGCACAAGTATAAAAAGTAAAAAAAAAAAAAAAAAAGAGTACAATAACTAATGTAACAGACCATTTCAGGTATAACCAATTATGGATGAATGATTACAACAACTGGAATAAGATGGAGGAAAAAATATTTTTTTTTTTTTTGTTTAAATCAAATAAAATAGCTAATCTAATCTTTTTATTTTTTTTTATTCCATGAAGTGAAATCTTTAAATAGATTCCTCAATTAAAAATTTATTTTTAGTTTAAAACAAAATAATAATAATAATAAATATTTTATTAAATTTAGATAAAAGATGCTAATGAAATTATAAATGAATAAGCCCTAAGAGTTTAATTTATGAGTAAGTGACACCCTCACCTATAATCAATATTTAATTAATTAATTAGATGAGTTTTTATATTCTAGCTGCGAGGCCCGCCTTCGATAGACCCCTCCCATGTTATTTTTTTTTTTTCAAAATGAGCGAGTAGTTAATTTTATTTAAATTTTTTTATTTTTTCTAAATGAATTTTTTTTTTTTTTTAATATTATTAATATGAAATTTTCTTAATTAAAGTTTTACTGCGTTAAGATCAGACCTTGATCGTATACCAAGCGGCTGACAAGTGAGAGAGATGTAATGTCAACTGGAATGTATTTGCGTGTCAGGTGGTTTGGTGTAAAAGGTGTGGACACCGAGAATTCCCAACAAAAGATTTTTTAAATTAAATTTTGAAAAACCCCATAAAAATCCGTCAAGTAGTTTTGGAATAAATGCATTATAAAGTTATAAAGGAAAAGTTAAAATTAAATCTCTTAATTATTATTCTATAATTAATCATATAAATATTAAATTTTAATTTTGTCATTTATATAAATAAAAAAATTAATTATGTGGATAAAAATATTTTGTGCTAATTACTTGCATTTGTATTTTCAATGAGAATTAAAAATTTTCTAAATTTTTTATACCCTTCACTTCAAGCAACGGGTGTCTTGTACGATTTGCATAATAACTGCTACTTGTACTGAAGATGATGATTCCATCATACTAGGAAATAAATGTTTACAAATAAACGGATAATACACAAATTATCTTTACGTATGCAACGAGACATGATTTCACCTGAAGATGGTAAACAACCAGCAACCGATACGTCAGTCAGAGATTTATAAATCAGACCAAAAATTCAAACTCTTTGATTATGAAGACTTGAAATGTGTCAACGTTTAGGCATCAAATTGTGCCTTTTTCATGAAAATTAATTCCTCATCCGACTACAATTATTTTCATTTAACGTGATTTTTCATTTTTTTTTTTTTAATAATATAGCTACGTATATCCAGTAGATTAATAACAAAATGAGCTTGTTTTTTTTTTTTTGTTTGTCTAATTAGACAAGGGGTCTCTCCTCTCTCAAAAGAGATTTAAAAAGTGATTATTCAATAAAAAAATGATTGCCTTGTCAAATTTAAAGGACTTGTTTGTCAGTATCTCTGTGTGTGTGTGTGTGTAAAAAGATTTCCAAAATATTAATAAACTCCCACTTTTAAGAATTTTGTTCATAATAAAAATAAATAAATAAAATAATAAGATAGGAAAGTATTTAAAGTTTTAAATTAAAATACAAAAAATGCGAGATTTAATTTTAATTATTTTATAAGGGAATAAATTTAATTAATTAGGAATAAAATAATTAGTATTTATAATTTTTTTTTTAAATTAAAATTTGAATTTATTAAATTAATTAGATTAAATGTGGGACATAAATCTGCGAAGCTACTGGACCGATTTTCTTCGAGTTTTTTTTTTTTTTTTAATAGAAAATTTTTCTGTAGTGATTTTAGGCTTCATTATAGTATAGAGGACTACCCTTTTAACAAAAGCAAAATTTTGCCAATAGGAATTCATTATATTCTCTCGATCCTTATGAAAATTTAAACCTAATTATAAAAATATTGTTTCCTTTGACTAATTAATCCTACAAATTCAATAATATTTATATTAATGATTAAGAAAAGTCGGAGGATCCGCCGCAGGCGAGTCCCAGCCAACTAAACGGCGAGATCCAGGAGAGCGAAGCAAAATTGCAAATATTATCTTAACAGAGTATGATATCCCCCCACTCCTCTTTCATTTTAAGATTTATGAATGAATAAGCAAAGAGAGAGAGAGAAATCTTATCTTATCACCTATTTAATTAAATTTTTTAAAGCAAAGTTTAAATTGTTTTTTTTTCTTTTAAATTTAGAACTTACGTAGGTATTTAAAGTGTGTGCCTATACCTATGAATGAATGAATCATTTGTGCATTAAGCAAGCGGATTTGAGAGAGACTCTCTTGCTGATTGCACCTTGCGAATGTTTTTCCGGGTTTTCTGAAGGGGGGAGGGAGGGGGGAAGTGATTTGTTTTTATACTCCCCCCCCTAATGCTTTTTTTTTTAATCTTTCTTTAAAATTTAGCATACAAAATTTCGGTAATATCAAAAGTGAAAAGAATAGATTTATTTTTTATTTTTACACAAAAAACAAAGTAGCTTTGTCGGCTTGTTTTGTTAAATAAATAAATAAATGTTTTTTTTTTTTTTTTTCAAATCAATTCCCTAATTTCCTTATGACCTACAGAACTCCTCACAGGTTATTTGTAATAATTTTAATTAAAAATGAAAATATAACGCAAATTACTTTCATATTAATGGGATTTTTACTAACAAGGAAAAAAACAACAACACACCCTTCATATATGGGAGAAAATTAAAAAAAAAAAAAAAAACTTAAGAAAGACATCAAAATTAGATAAGAATAATTTCCCGTTTAACTACGCCCCTTGAATATTAAAAATTTTTGATTATAAAAAAAAAAACACAGCATCTCATTTTATTAATATGATAATAAAAAAAAATAAATAAAATGCAGACAAGTAAAAAAAAAAAAAAAAAATGATTATTAAGCAAGTCATGCATCAAAGTTTGGTTGAGGAAGTCTTCTTTTTTTTTCACTCAAAATCTATCTATTGACCTGAGACAATACGAAGAGATAAGCGAGATAAGAAAGAATTTTACCTATGTTGGTAAAAAAAAAAAAAAATACCGAAATTCTTGAGTTGATTTTATGAAATTCATAATTAATCAATTCTTGAGTTCTGAAATTCATAATTATTTTTCTTTCAGGCATAATTGTGTATTTCGCAACAATAACCCCGTTTTTTTTTTTTTTTTTTTTTTAAATAAATAAAATAAAAAGATCGATGTCAAAAAACATTGATTCATAAACATTGAGTCATAGAGCAAATTCGAGGAAGAGATGGGGCAATAAAGAGAGAGAGAGAGAGAGAGAGCAACAGGTGTGCAGTCATCATCATCATCATTAAATGACACTCACTATGCATTCGAGGGGTCCATCGTCGTGCAGATGCAATTGGTCGTAGATGTTCAACAGCAGCACGTAACAGATCATGTCCAGTTGTTGTTGCAGCCGTTGCTAATGTTTTCAATGTCCTACCCATCATATTTACTATACACTCACTATTACTAGACACTCGCGTTGTTGTCGGTGACATTGTTATATTTTATTTTTTTATTTTTTTGATCGAGCACACTCTCGATGATGCCGCGACGGACGAAGGTGTTATGGCCTGACTTAGCTCCCTTAGCACACACTTATTGTATAAATGGGCTGCCCCCTCCGCTATGCACGTGCCCTGCTCTTAGCCAATCATATTCTGGAGGCGGGGCTCTGGGGGCCCTTTTCATTCACCATTTTTTTACGCTAACTTGTCCCCTCCCCTAGAGCCGCGCAGATGCGTCACAAGCGTCATCGCCGCCGCCGTTGTCGTCGTTTGTTGTCGTCGTCGGCGGCGCTAACAGCCACCGGTTGCTTGCTGCTCTCCGTTCACTTTTTCTCTTTCATTCGCCTTTAAGACTTCGAGGCGAGAAGTTTCTCTCTCTTCATCAGTGTACTCTCTATCTCTCTGTCTGTGTTTATAATTGTGAATTCTTGGATTTAATTCCTTTTTAAGGTATTAACCACATAAATAAAGACAACACATTTATTTATTAATTCCCTTTTTTTTTTTTTTTCTATTTATATAAAATTTTTATTTATTATTAATCCTGATCATCCAGTGGATTTAAAATAAATTAATTTTTTTTTTTTTTTAAAGCAAGTTATAAATCAGTAGATGATCCAAATCTTGTCCATATTCCTTTGCACCTTGATTTAACATTATCAGAATCCGCCACTACTGTGTTTAAACAAATAAGAGAATTTTCAATCACTGATTAATAATGAGATTAGAGACGAGCTTACTCTAAGATATAAACTAAAAACAAATAAATCAAAATCTGGTGTGACTGACCGCACGAAAGATATATTTATTTACCGATATAAAGAAAAATTTTCTATAAAGTACAAGAGCGTGCTTCAAATAATTTAAGAATAAAATGAGAATAAAAAATAATTGAATTTTAATCAAAATCATTAAAGAGAATTTTGAGAAAATCAGAAAAAAAAACTACATCAGTAAAGTATAAATACTCTTTGGCCGATTTTGATTAAAAGTCTCGTGTTAAGTGCAAGTGGGGTGCCTAACTTAAATAAAGGGGCCTTCAAATCGTGTATTTCCATCAAATACTCGTCATAAATTAATGAGAGGAGAGGAAAAACAATTCAAATAAAATCATACATCATTCAGAACGAGTTCTCGTATAATTTCAAATACAAAATTATGTACAAAAACTTTTTTACTTTGCATATAGCCTAAGCTTATAAAAATTATAATTCGAAATTAAGCCATCGTATCATCCAGTGACGTCATTTCAACTTTTTCTTGGGGGGAGAGGCAAACTTTTTTTTCTTAAAATTTGCTTACAAATTTGGCCAAAAGATATTTAATTTGTATAGTTTATATACTCGTAGATATATTTTGAAATATTTTATTTAGAATAATGTAAAATTATAAATTGAAGGTTTAGGAAATCCCAAATGCCAGCTAGTCGTTTTTTCAATTTTTATTTAAACATGAAGTGCCAGGGCCAACGTTTCGGTCACTCTCTCTCACTCACTCTCAGTCCATAATAACACATTATATCTAACAATTTGGTCATTGGATTTGTTGTATTATGGCCAATATGACCAAGAGGATCAATAAATTGACCCTGATAATGGTCCTATATGTGACCGAAACGTTGGCATGTTAAATAAAAATTGAAAAAACGACTAGCTGCGTTGCTCATTTGGGATTTCCTGAACCTTAAATTGTATTATCAGCTATAAACCTCAATTAATTAAAATTATAAAAAAAATCAGAGCCCTTGGGGGGAGAGGGGGGGGGGGTAAATGCCGTCCCCTGCCTCCCCCAAATGACGCCACTGGTATTATCATATTATAATCTTAAATAAGATGTCTGTATTTTTATTAAGGACAAATATAAATTTCTTAAAATAATATAAGTTATTAACAGCAAGAAAGAGGAAATACCTTAACCAATGAAGTACGTGGCTGTTGATTTACATACAAGGAAGGAAGCAGGAGCAGCCAAAAATTAAAGCCTCCATAACCCCCAAACCCACCTAAATACGCCACTGAGGTTCAAAAAATCTCTCAATAGCCCTATATATAATTATCAGCTGTGCAGCTCGCATTCTTGGCCCCCTGAAATCCCCACTTTCGAAATTAGTCCTTTTGTTTCTGTAGTTTCTTTAATTTAAATAGAATTATTTATTTCTAGACACCCTAAATGAGTTTTTTCCATATATAAAACGTAAAATAAAACCCACCCCCAGGAAAATCTTCAAATTAAAAAAAAAATCGGTCAAATAATTACAGAGTTAATGCGTTATAAGGGAAAAGTTAAAATTAAATCTCACAATTATTATTTTATAATTGATCAAATATATATTAAATTTTAACTTTTTATTTTTTTAAATGGATTAGTGCAATTAAAATTTGAATATAATAAATTTTCCAGTTCAAAACATATTAATTTTTTAAATCAATCATATTTAAAATTAAATCTTCAACATTTATTATATCTTTATGATAGAGGATATTATAGAAATAATTATTTGTCAATTATATGTGGTATAGATTATCTCAATAACCCATTTCGAGGGGAAGGGTATTAATTTTGATCTCTCATTTATTGAATTTTCTCAAGTCTTATTTCTTCTTTCGCTGTGGCTTATCCCTATTTTTTTTTTTTTTCTAGGGGTCGCTTCTCAAGTCTTATTTAATTGTTATAAAAGATAAGGGGTCGGCATTGTTTTTCTACTGTTAAAATGAGATCTTATTCAATCACAAGGTAATTAACATTATCAAATCAAACAAATTTATTACACTAAAATATAAGGAAAGTTTTTTTTTTAAATTTATTATTATTATATATTTGGACAAAAAAAAAAGTTTTTTTTTGATTAGATTAAAATAATGATAAATGAGGTCAAATTTGAGGTCGATGATTATACAAAAAAAAAATTAAACAACATATGTTGAGAGTGACAAAAAAAAAAACAACAAATTATTCCAATCTTAGCTTTGAAAACTCGTAGTCTCTCCGAATGAATGCGAACTTATTTATCTTTATTAAAAAAAAATATTCAAATACTGTATTAAATGAGTCAAATGCTTAGTAAGATTACATCATTTCCAAACTCATTTTTTTTTTGTCTACTAGGTGAACTTACTAATTGATTCGACGATTCAACGAAAGAATGAATACTCAGGAATTATCTGGTATTCATTCAATAACATTTGGATTGGAATCCATCAGACAAGAAGGATTGAAATTCTCTCTAATGAAGTACGATCGGTTAAGTGGTTTCTGGATTTTTTTAAAGTCTTTTTCGGCATCTAAGGCTATTTAGACCCCATCACTATTTGTAGTCAATTCAAATGAAATTTCTCGCTTGGGACGGGAAACGAACCCGAGACCCCAGCCATGAGAAGCTAATGTCTTCTCCTTGAGGGTCACGGGCTTTTCTGGATTTAAAATCCTTGACGGGAACTGTTTTCTAAAAAAAAAAATCTCCCCCCTCCCCACGTTATTAAACAGGTAAAAAAAGAGATATTGGATCGCAAAATAGGATTTAAAATCCGATATGTTTCTTATTGAGCATACATTTCAATTTTTTTACCTTTTGTTTTTGTTGTTATTGTTGTATTTAAATTTGTATTGTGTTTGTTTGGACCTAGCCACCGAGGCCACCGAGACCTGGGTTTCCAACTGTGAAGCAGAGTAAAAAAAAAAATTCCAAGACATATACAGCCAAAATTATTTCTTTTATTGTAGCATTTATAAATTGTAGCAGCAGCTTTCCTCGTCAAATTAACCGATGGACGGTCTGGATTTAACCTGCTTCTACACTTTATAAATATATATTATGCTCGTCCGAGAATCAAAATTTTAAATTTTATTCTAACGTTTTTGCCACTGGTTTAGGCCATCTTCAGAGCCGGAGGCGAGAATAAATGAAATTTTGAATGCAAATTAAAATTTAATTTATTCTCACCTCCGGCTCTGAAGATGGCCTAAACCAGTGGCCGAAACGTTACATTAAAAGAAATAATTTTGGCTGTATATGTCTTGGAATTTTTTTTTTTACTCCACCTTAATATAAATTTATATTTTTTAAATTTGTATTATTTTACAAAATGAGGAGGGGGCGGGGAAGGCGTCATATGATTAAATATTTTTAAGGGAGGCGTTTTAACAAAAAGTTTGGAAACCACTGCATTAAAGGACTATAATATTTAAATCGAGTCAAAGATATTAAAAACTATCCCCCCTCCCCCCATCAGTGGCAGTTATAGTGACAAAAGTCAATATTGATAATCTCAAAAGCCAAGAGGTGCGAGTTCGGATCCCAGGCAGTCCAATAAATATTTATTTAAACCAACTGCATACCAGTTCGTATAAATAAATGTGTCTGGATAAAATTTATTTATTATAAAATTCACTCGAGGGAAATAATTAAATTATAATTATTTCTGAAAATAAAATAATTTAAAATAAAGTTCAGAGTTTTAGAGAATTTAATTAAACTATCTGGTATATAATTCAAAATAGGGGTAAAAATTATTGAGTTTTAGATTAATTTTCTCAAAAAATAATATACCAGAGATTTTTTAAAATACCGTACTCAAAAAAGCGGTGCACGAATATAACTTCTTTGCGAAAATCGCAGCGGTAACCCAACTTGATCTGAATACTTTGCAAGAATAATTTTTGTTGTCTTTTTTTTTAACTTTTCCGTTACGATTTAATAGAAGAGGAAAGTATTGTGATCCCAACCTAATTTTATGTTTTTAATAAGATCTTTAGAAATAAAATGAAACTTAAATCTCTGGAACCACTCATCGAAAAAGAATAAAATTTTTTTTAACGTAAATTTCAAGCGAGTTCCTTGGTCGTAGTTGAGTATTTCTTGATCTTAGAGATCAGGGGTCTGATGCGTCTTATGGCTAAATGACCGAAAAAAGATCTTTAAAAATTTAATATTTTTTCTTTTTTTTTTTTTTTAATTTTGCTCTCATTTTTTGTGCTTATTTACTTCCTCTTATAATCTGCTCTCTCTTCCTTTCTTCTCCCTATCACATATCTTATCAAAATTTTAGCCAGCTGTCTGCGTTGTCATAAATTCCAATTAAGATACGTAGGAGAGATATCTTTGAATAGACGAGACTCTCTCTCTCTCTCTCTCTCTCTCTCTCTCTCTATTCGTATAGAATATCCAAATGAGATAATATATTTAAGTGACATTATTATTACTGCGTCGGGAGGGAGCTCCTCCCCGTGACAAATGACATGGCACCTACCCGGGCTTTACTGACAAGGGATAGGGGAGAGGGGGTCAGCATTTTTGAACAAAAAAAAAGGCAGTTGTTACTTAAAAAATAAGCTGCAAGGGGGAGGAGTTAGCAATTTGCTTTGAGGGGAGGGGGCGGAGCTAGAAGACACCCTAAATTGCTCAAGTACGATATTATTGGTACCTGAATGACCTCTAGTCTTTATTTTCACTCTTACTATTCACAAAAAAAAAGCTTTTTTTTTTTTAAATACAGTATGTTGATTAGATAAATTATTAAATGAATAAAAAAAAGCGATTTTTTTTTTTTTTATTTAATCTCTCTATAAATAATATTAAATGTATTATAATAAAAATGTTCTTTTTTTCCGTGGGAATAATATAGGAGACAAAAAGTACTTTTCTAGTATAATTACTGAGTGTTCGTCAGTCTCTATTGACATTCCGTTCAAATTTTCAAATCTGTTTCTATATTGAGAATACAGAAAAAAAAGTTCGGGCTCCCCAAATCCTCAAATGGGCAGGCTCAAAAAATTCCTGAAAATTTTTCCCAGTGAAAAGTACTGGGTTTTATCTCTCAGCTAATTGATTTTAATAAATAATTAAATCTCTTAAATTAATAATAATAAAAATTGTTATATAATTAAATTTTCTTTTTTTATTTTTCTTTAATCCCCATAGGAAAAATATATTTTTTAATTAATTAAATGATAGTTTTGTTGAGTTAAGAAGATCCATTTATTAATAAGCTGTAAACAAAGAACTCTCAAATAACTTTTAATTTTTAACTCATTAACTACTAAATTATTTATATTGTATTTTGTATTGTTTTATATTGTATTACTAGTAGGTCTATAAATTTTATAAAAAAATATTTTTTTTATTTATTCTTATTTTTTTTTTAATTTATGAAACTTGGTGGCCAATATTCGCGCTTCCCCCCAGACTAGTACGCGTCCCCCTAGGGAGGCGCGCCCCACAGTTTGGAAAACACTGTTGTATTTAGTACGTTTGGAATGTATTGTTTTGGTTTGCCTTCTGGCCGAAAGCCAAATAAATGAAAAAACAACAACACTAAATTAAATTTAAAAAAATTTTTTTACTTGTAAATTGCTTGTATTTCAATTTATTAAAACTCAGTCATGCTCAGGGGTCCACATCTTGTGGGTACGAGGATGGCGACCACGAGCTACCCGACCTGGGACTGGCAGCCCTTTTGTTCTTTACATGTCTGTCCCCTCTTTCTATATTTTCAACAGCCGTCAGGCCCTGCAACGGGCCGGCCTTTTCTATTTCTTCCGGTCGCAAAATCTCATTCCGCCGACCCCGCACTGCGGGAATAAGGCAACAATAAATAAAACACTCAGTTATGCGCTTAATAATAAATCTTGAAACCAAGAGCGGATCCAGAGGAGTTTCTCGGGGGGGGGGGGGGGGGGTAATCTGGTGTGACTGGTCGCACAGGACACAAATTGTTCTTACTTTCGGTAATTTAAAGGTGGATTCTATGCTTGTTTACCAAAATATATACTTATATACCTAATATATAAATACAAATCAAATTTTTAAGTATTAATTTTTAAAATTTTATATTAAAAATAAAATTTAATTAAAAAAAAATTTTTCTTAAATCCCGGGGGATTTACCCCTTTACCCCCTAGTATCCCCCTTGCTTGAAACAAATCACAGATAGTATTTTATTTGTTTATTTTACAAAATGTTTCAAATAAAACTTCCCACATTTGCAATTCCTTTTTATTTAATGATATCACAATTAGGGAAAATCCATTGAATATAATCAAAATTCTTGATTGCTTCCTGGTAAGAGTTTGGATGGGGAACCTCCTCTCTCTGGGTCAGTACGAGGTCAAGGTCAGAGAGGCCTGGCGCCTGTCTGGCAGCCTTTGCTTGTTTTATTAAACCACACCTAAGGCGCCGTTCACACTGGGGCGATATTATCGCTAGCGATTGTTGCTAACGATATGTCGGAGCGACATATCGCAAGGGGGGTTCACACTAGCGCGACAGTCGTATGCGATAAATAGGTGATGAGAGGCTTGTTCTCTGTTTTCAGTCATTGATCAAGGGCAATGTGATTGTAATAATAATACCAAAAATGTAAAAAAAAAGTTTCTGATTAAAAGGAATTAAATGAAAAATAAAGATTAAAATATTATAGGGCTATTTCTTTAATTTGAAGGAGGTATATAGCTGAATGTTGATAATCAAATAGGTAGAAAGAATGAACAAAGCAGCTAGTTTATATTTCAATTTATTAATAAACCGAAACGGCGTTTCGGTCACATATGGGACCATCTTCAGCTAATGTCTGAAAATATATATAATCCTCGACAAGTTATATTGGGCACACACAATTGCACGTAGCTCAATCATGATAATGCCTCAAATTCTACTATTATTATTATTATTATTATTATTATTATTATTAGTGAAGTTATTCAATCTCTGTCCATGGTATGATAAGAATAAAATTTGAGGCTTTATCATGATTGTGCTACGTGGAATTGTGTATGCCCAATATAACTTAGCGAGGATTATATATATTTTCAGACATTAACCTGGCCCTGAAGATGGTCCCATATGTGACCGAAACGTCAGCCCTAATTTATTAATAAATTGAAATATAAACTAGCTGCTTTGCTCATTCTTTCTACCTATTTGATTATTTCTTCTTTTATTTATGGAAAGAAGAATAAATTTATTTATAAAAATATTTATTTATTACACATCAATTTATTAAAAAAAATTTGAATTTTTACTCTCAAAATTAGAATATTGTTTTTAACTTACAATTATTAGCTAAAGTTAGAAGTTTTTTAAGTTTAAAATATTTTTTATAATCTGAAAATAAGATTAAGGTAATATCATAAAATATTCAAAATTTAAATGTCAAAAAAATTTTATATAAAATAATTAATTACCTTATGAGTCCTTTATTTATTTTTATTTTAAGTTTTTAACTTCTTTTTAAGAAAATTGGCCGAGAATAAAGCTATCTAATATTTATATTTATTTTATTTATGAAATCTCCCTTAGTTGACATGTGTTCTCTCTTGGCTGCCATGTTTTAATTTAATTTTATCGCGGCGATAGTCGCGCCGGGCGATAGCAAGCAGCAGCGATGCCGATATCTCGCGTGTCGCTGGGAGAGATATCGCGTATGTGTGAACGCTTTTTATCGCCCCCATTCAGATTCCATTGAATCAGCTGGTGCGGGTCGCTCGCGACTAACGCTAGCAACAATCGCTAACGATAATATCGCCCCAGTGTGAACGGCCCCTAAGGGATATGGACGAGTGTGAATCATCCTGATTTGGATACGAGATCTAAGAATTCGGGAATTGAGGGCGGACGTTTGGCTTTGAATTCGAAGAATGAAAAAATAAAAAGAAAAAGGAACTTACTTTGCTTACTGATCCACTTGAGAGCAAAAAAAAAAAAAAAAAATACAAATAATAAAACTTCAGCAAGTTAAATGATATCAATGAGTGTGTACACGTTGTTACGAATGTCTCTTGTCACGTCCCTTAAATTTTACTCCGATTCTGTAATTTCCTTGTAATTTTATATTATTTTATTTTAAATAAATTATGTAATTAAAAAATTTTCTGAAATTCATTCACTCAATATTATTGTTATAAATTTAATTTAATTCCATATAAATTTAATAAATTTCATATTATAGACCAGGCGCTGGAGGTAGTTGAGTATGCAAAATTTGAGGACCGAATTCTGACAATGGATTTGGGCTAAGAATAGCTCCCAGAATAAGGATCCGGATCTTGCCGGGCCAATTTTTGGTCCAATTTTTTTTTACCCCCACCCCATAGGAAATCAATGGAGTGCATGCTAAGATGATGTGAAGATTTGCAATTATGGTCAAATTCGAGTACTTAAAACCTCAAACAATGAAAAAACTGTCTTGTCAGCAACTGAGGGGATCCTCTAGAGTCCCCTGAGAAGTACTATCTTGCCACCAGTTGTGGTGGTCCCCTCTAACCCCTTCAACTCTTTTCTCTCTCTTTGTTATAAATTTAAATATACGGCTTTAACACCATGCCAAATTGTGGGGACCGGCAATTATGTTCATAATCCACTACCCGGTACCCCAATCAATGAAAAATACTATCTTGCCGCCAGCTGCGGTGGTCCCCTTTAACCCCTTCACCTCTTTTCTCTCCCTTTATTATAAATACACCAGGTAGTGGATTATGAGCATAATTGCCGGTCCCCACAATTTGGCATGGTTTTAATGCAGTATATTTAAATTTATAATAAAGGGAGAGAAAAGAGTTGAAGGGGTTAGAGGGGACCACCACAACTGGTGGCAAGATAGTACTTCTCAGGGGACTCTAGAGGATCCCCTCAGTTGCTGACAAGACAGTTTTTTCATTGTTTGAAGTTTTAAGTACTCGAATTTGACCATAATTGCAAATCTTCACATCATCTTAGCATGCACTCCATTGATTTCCTATGGAGATTAGAGGGGGTGGGGGTAAAAAAAATTGGACCAAAAATTGGCCCGGCAAGATCCGGATCCTTATTCTGGGGGCTATTCTTAGCCCAAATCCATTGTCAGAATTCGGTCCTCAAATTTTGATACTCAACTACCTCCAGCGCCCGCTCTATTATTTGTTCTTACAATGTTAGACTACAAAAATGTCAATTTCAATCTCATTATTTTGCAACAATACTCATAAACGTAGGTGCATCTATGGGAAAATCTTAGAGTTATACAATTATGAATAATTTTCTGAATGTTCCTGAAGTCCTCCATCAATTATAAATAAAAAAATTCTAAATCTATTACAATAAGACAATATTATATTATAGAAAAAAAGATTATTCTTTAATTTGTAAAATTTTATTAAATAAATGATTTGGATTATTCTACAATTTATACTTTTTGACTATTTAAATTTTATTTTTCTATTTCAGCTCTACTTTCAGCTACTGAGGCCATTTAGGGGTTTAGAGTAGAGTATTTATTAAATTGTATTATTCCGATGGCAACTAAAATCGACTGTCAAAAATCGATTTTTTCAAAACACTGAATCGATTCGAGTTTGCAATCGAAAACCAACGCTCAAAATCGATTTTCGATTAAAATCGGGCAACCCTACACCAGGGTCTCCCTAAGAGTAAAAAATGCTGGGGATCGCTGCTTTATTCTAATCTGGAGAAAAGAATTTTACCTTTAAAGCCTTGGTGGCCTAATTATCGAAATTTTGCAAAAAAAAAAAAAAAAAAAATGTAACAATCAATCCCTTTTAGGAGATGATCTAAGGATGTAAAAGAAAAAAAAAACACCTTCGTTAAAAAAACGCAAAAAAAAAAACGACTAAATCCGTCTGGCGTCAATAACAAACAACAAAATAACATTGTTATTTTTATCTGATTGTAAATTATAATAGTTACACGCTTGTGTGTGCGTGTGTGTGGGGGTGTGGAGGTGTGTGTGCACATTCAAGTATTATCACTTACCTAATGCCCTAATTATTATGTTTGTAACCGACCCTATCCCTTCAATAATTAGAGCACAAGGTATAACCTACGTTAAAAGTGGCATGTGTCATGTCTCTAACAAACTGAAAAGATAACAATAAAAAAAAATCTGGTGTGACTGGCGCACAGCACACAACTTTCTCTTACCCTTCGGTAAGAGAAAGTTGCGCACCGTGCTGGTCACACCAGATTTTTTGTGTCGAGATATATTTAGTTTCCGATAGCACCTTAGTTTCAAACTTGCATTTTAAATGTTGACTGCTTGCAATAAACTATGGTTATTTTTCAAAATTTTAATCTCATATTTGGACATTTTATACACAATATAGATTCGTAAATAAATACAAAATTTCATAAGAATTGGAAAAAAAATTTTAAATGCGTAAAAAGTTCCAAAGGGGACCGAACCCCTTTTGAATCGAAATTAACATACAAATCCCTATAGGAAATTAACATTGGCCATATGGGCGGAAAGTAAATTTAAAAAGAGTAGAAAGAGAGAGACGATAATGACATGAAACCAATACTTTCTCTCAATATATATTAACACATATAGAGGTAAAAGAAAGAAATACACATTGAAAAAAAAAATCCATCAACAAGTAGTTTTAGATTAAATGGTTCAGAAACAAAAGTAGATTACCTACTGCCCTAAAAAAAAAAAAAAATCTCCAAAAGATCATCCCTTTAAGAGCTGAGAAAAATAAACTTTTGTATCAAGTATCTTCATTAAGATAAAACAGACAGATAAGGAATGTAAAAGAAAAAAAAAAAAACTCAAAAAAAGTATAAAAAATAAGGTGGGAAAAACATTAAAAAAAACCCCCTATTTTTACTTTCTCTTACCTATGTATATATGTAATATATATTGTTAGAATAATTGCACTGAATACACCAGTTTATTAATATACATACAGATTGCCATGGAGTTTTTTGTTTGTGTATATTTATTGTTGTGTATATATTAATTTTTCCTTCTATTAAATAAATGTTTTTTTAAATGCTTTTATTTAACTTACTCTTTCAAGGTCACCAACTTTATGGCTTTGTTAAGGACACTTCCCGATGAGCTAGAGGTGTGAAATTTGATATTTAAGAGTCATTTTTGATGATGCAAATTGTGAGTTTGGTTTTACCAAAATGGACCAAACTAATGTGGTACTTTATTTGAAACCCTTCGTGAATTAATGTAATTTCAAAAGACTTCCCGATGGGCTAGAGATGTGAAATGTAATACTTAAGAGTCATTTTTGATGACGCCACTATATGGTGGTTTTGATCAAAATAGACCAAACTAATGTGGTACTTTATTTGAAACCCTTTGCGAATTAATGTAATTTCAAAAGACTTCCCGATGGGCTAGAGGTGTGAAATGTAATACTTAAGAGTCATTTTTGATGACGCCACTATATGGTGGTTTTGATCAAAATAGACCAAACTAATGTGGTACTTTGTTTGAAACCCTTCGCAAATTAATGTAATTTCAAAAGACTTCCCGATGGGCTAGAGGTGTGAAATGTAATACTTAAGAGTCATTTTTGATGACGCCACTATATGTTGGTTTTGATCAAAATAGACCAAACTAATGTGGTACTTTATTTGAAACCCTTTGCGAATTAATGTAATTTCAAAAGACTTCCCGATGGGCTAGAGGTGTGAAATGTAATACTTAAGAGTCATTTTTGATGACGCCACTATATGGTGGTTTTGATCAAAATAGACCAAACTAATGTGGTACTTTGTTTGAAACCCTTCGCAAATTAATGTAATTTCAAAAGACTTCCCGATGGGCTAGAGGTGTGAAATGTAATACTTAAGAGTCATTTTTGATGACGCCACTATATGTTGGTTTTGATCAAAATAGACCAAACTAATGTGGTACTTTATTTGAAACCCTTTGCGAATTAATGTAATTTCAAAAGACTTCCCGATGGGCTAGAGGTGTGAAATGTAATACTTAAGAGTCATTTTTGATGACGCCACTATATGGTGGTTTTGATCAAAATAGACCAAACTAATGTGGTACTTTATTTGAAACCCTTCGCGAATTAATGTAATTTCAAAAGACTTCCCGATGGGCTAGAGGTGTGAAATGTAATACTTAAGAGTCATTTTTGATGACGCCACTATATGGTGGTTTTGATCAAAATAGACCAAACTAATGTGTTACTTTATTTGAAGCCTCACGCAAATAAGGCCCTATTAACTATAGTTTTGAATTTTGATATTTACGAGTCATTTTTTTATGATAATGAATAATTTTTCAATTGAACCAAATCAATACAGGCCAAACTAATGTGGTACTTTATCATATTGATGATTTTTGATAAGACTAAAAGACTAAAAAGCTTAAAATAAAAATAAAATAAAAAAAAAGATTTTTAAAAAAATGCTTTTATTTAAATTGAACTAAAAAGAGAGAAATAAGAAAGAAATAATTTAATTGTTCTTGTTAAAATTTTTTAATATTTATGACTTAAAATAAAAGCGTGGGGCGCGAGTCTCGGAATCACTTCGAAGCGCCCCACGCTTTTATTTTAAGTCAAATATTAAAAAATTTTAACAAGAACAATTAAATTATTTCTTTCTTATTTCTCTCTTTTTAGTTCAATTTAAATAAAAGCATTTTTTTAAAAATCTTTTTTTATTTTATTTTCTTCCCACTTTAATTGAGTTGAATTCAATTATTAATTACAATTAATTACAATTAATTACAAATCCTATCAGGTTATGGGCTCAGACTTCAAAAATGGAACATAATGAATTTAAATTTCACTTTACCAAACTGAATGAAAATAATTATCAAATATGGAAATTCAAATTAAAAATGATTTTAATAAGAGAAGGTCTTTGGAATATTGTCAATGAAGAAAAGCCTGAAAATCCGAAGGAGGACTGGTCATTAAAGGATGAAAGAGCTCAAACTACAATTTCGTTGAGTATCGAAGATAATCAAATAATTCATATTTACAATTGCAAAAATGCAAGGGAAATGTGGCTACAACTTCAAAAGGTACATGAAAGGTCAAATTTATCAAATAAGTTATATCTCCTCAGAAGGCTATATCAAACGAAACTTGAAAATTATCAAGACATGCAAGAATTTATTAGAACAACCCTTGAAATGGTTGAGCGCCTTCGTGGGATTGGTGAAGAAATTAAAGATTTTCATGTAGCCGCGCTTCTTCTGGGAGGACTTCCTGAAGAATACACTACTTTGGTAACAGCTCTCGATGCTCGTCCTGATAATGAATTAACTTTAGAATATGTAAAAGGTAAACTTGTAGATGAATATAAGCGTAAAAATGAAATGTTAAAATCAAAAAATATGAATTTTAAAAACGAATCAGAATCAGTTTTAAAAACTTTTAATAAATATAATTATAATAATAATAAAAATAAAGATACTAGAAGTAATTTCCAGGGCTTTAGGGAATGTTATTTTTGTAAAAAGAAGGGTCATTTACAAAAAGATTGTTTTTATTTAAAAAATAATAGAGAAAATAAATTTCAAAAAGCTAAAAATGTTAAGGAAATTAAAAATTCTGATTCATGCTTTAATGTTAATAATAATAATCTTTCACAAAATGATTGGTTTATTGATTCGGGGGCCACGAGCCACATGACCAATAATAAAAATTTCTTTTCGAAATGGTACGATTCAAAGAGTAATTTTGTTTATCTTGCAAATGGCCAGATGATTAGAAGTGAAGGAATAGGGGAAGGATATATTAATTGTAAAATTAATCTTAATGATTCGAAAGAAATACTTGTCAAGGATGTCTTATACATACCAGATTTACAAAATAATTTACTCTCCGTGACAAAACTAACTGCCAAAAATTTTGAGGTAATTTTTAAAGATAATATTTGCTTAATTAAAAAAGAAAATGAAATATATGCAAGAGCAATTAATGAAAACGGTTTATATAAATTAATAAATTATGATAAAATTAATTTTATTAATCATGTTCCTCATTTTAATTGTATTCATACTTGGCATTGCAGACTAGGTCACCGTAATCCTGATTATATTCAGAAAATTTTTAAAGAAAACCTCGCTTCTGGGATTAGTTGTTCTAAATGTCAAGATTTTTCCCAGTGCATCACCTGTATAAAAGGCAAGTTAACCAGAAAACCTTTTCCAAAAGAACGAAAGGTAAAATCGCAAGAAATTTTGGACCTAATTCATAGTGATCTTTGTGGGCCTATGGAAAATGAAACCCCAAGTAAGAAGAAATATTTTTTAACTTTTATAGATGATTATTCTAATTATACATTTATATATTTATTAAATTCAAAAACTGAAGTTCCAGAAAAGTTAGAAGAGTTTATAAATTATGTATCAAATAAGTTTAATAAAAAGCCTAAAATTTTAAGATCGGATAACGGAGGAGAATATACGGGTAAATTAACTCAGGAAATTTTAAAAAGATATGGAATAGAGTTTCAGACCACAGTTCCTTACTCTCCACAACAAAACGGCGTTGCTGAGCGGAGAAACCGAACACTTGTGGAATCTGCAAGATGTATGTTGATCAATGCTGATCTTCCTAAGAGATATTGGGGTGAAGCTATTTTAACAGCCTGTTATCTATATAATCGAACTCCAAATAAATCATCGTCAAAAACACCATTTGAACTTTGGAATAAAATAAAGCCAAATTTAAATCATCTTCGGATATTTGGAAGTAAAAGCTTGGTGTACATTCCAAAAGAAAAACGAAGGAAATTTGACTCAAAAGCTCAACAAGGAGTTTTAGTTGGATACAGTACGAGTTCCAAGGGATATAGAATTTTAATTCCTGAAGAGAATAAAATAATTATATCAAGAACAGTAAAAATTTTTGAAGATACTGATAAATCATTTAAATTTATTAAAAAGAAAATAAATGGAGATGAAAAATTAAATGAACCAAGGTGAAAAATTAAATGAACCTGAAGATGAAAAAGAAGAAGAAAATGAATATAGAATTTTAAGTAAAAATGAAAATTACAGAAGAATTGAAAATAAAGTAAATGATGAAAAAGTTGATGAAGTTGATAAAGTAAATGATGAAGAAATAGATATATGGTAATGAAGAAATATTTGATGAAGAAAAAGATAATAATGATAATGATAAAAATGAACAAACAATTAGAAGGTCTGAAAGGACGACAAAAGGAAAACCTCCAGCGCGACTTGCATTACTTTCAAATCATGAAAAGAAAACGGAAATTGAACCAGATACTTGGGAAGAGATGATGAATTTACCTAAAGAAGAAAGATTAAAATGGTTGGAAGCTGTAAATGAAGAATATAAATCATTACAAGAAAATAATACTTGGGAAATAGTGGATTTACCAGAAGAAAGTAATGTTATTGGAAACAAATGGGTTTTCAAAATTAAAAGAAATTCGAATGGTACTATCGAAAGATATAAAGCCAGGCTCGTAGCGAAAGGCTATTCACAAAAATATGGAAAAGATTATGAAGCAACGTTTGCTCCTGTAGTTAAACAAAATACTTTAAGAATAATATTTTCTCTGGCAGCTTCGAGAAAAATGAGAGTGCAACATTTTGATATAAAAACGGCATTTTTATATGGAGATATTGATGAAGACATATACATGGCACAACCGAAAGGTTTTGAAATTGAAAATAAAAACAAAGTTTGCAAATTAAGAAAATCATTATATGGATTAAAACAATCAGCAAGATGTTGGAATTTAAAATTGAATAAAACTTTGGAAGATAATGGATTTAAAAGAAATGAAATGGACAAATGTTTATTTACAAAAGAAATGAATAATAAATGGATTTATGTTTTAATTTACGTAGATGACATTCTATTCGCATATGAAGATAAAAATACACTTGATTATTTTGAAGATATTTTAAATAAAAATTTTGAATCTAAAAACTTAGGAGAAATCAAGAATTATCTTGGAATTCAGATTGTTCGTCAAGAAGATGGGACATTTTTCTTAAGTCAAACCGAAAAAATAAATACATTATTAAGTCGATATGGAATGACTGATTCTAAAGGTGTTTCTACTCCGATGTCAACGGATTATTTATCAAAAATTGATGAAAATGATCAATACCTTGAAGATAATGAAAGATATCGACAAGCAGTGGGGGAGTTACTCTATCTCTCAGTAACCACAAGACCCGATATTAGTTTTGCCATTGGTGTTTTATGCAGAAAGGTGGAGAAACCTCAACAAAAGGATTGGATTGCAATCAAAAGAATTCTACGATATTTAAAACAGACTAAAGATTTTAAATTAAAATTTTCACCAAGTGAAACTCTTAAAATAACTGCTTATGCAGATGCCGATTGGGCAGGCGATGTTGAAAATAGGAAATCAACTAGTGGATTTTTAATCAAACTTGGAGATAATCTAATAAACTGGTCGAGTAAAAGGCAAACGACAGTTTCCCTTTCCAGTACAGAGGCTGAATACCTGGTATATTGCTGCATCAGAAACATCGAAAGAGTTATTGTGGGAAATTCAGCTGTTAGAAGAAATAGGAATAAAAATCGATTATCCTGTTACACTTTATGAAGATAATCAAGGATGCATTAAATTGTCTAATAATGAAAAGATCAATCCAAGAACCAAACATATAGATGTCAAATACCATTTTATAAAGGACTTAATTGAAAAGAAGATAATTTGTTTGAAATATTGTGAAACAGAAAACATGATTGCAGACATCTTTACAAAACCATTGGGGAAAATAAAATTTGAAGAATCCCAATCAAAACTCTGTTTGGTATAATAATAAACTGTTGAGTGGGGGTGTTAGAATAATTGCACTGAATACACCAGTTTATTAATATACATACAGATTGCCATGGAGTTTTTTGTTTGTGTATATTTATTGTTGTATATATTAATTTTTCCTTCTATTAAATAAATGTTTTTTTTCTTCCCACTTTAATTGAGTTGAATTCAATTATTAATTACAATTAATTACAATTAATTACAAATCCTATCATATATATATAGAGAGAAAGTATTGGATTCATGTCAAAAATTCGATGTCGAGATTTTGATGGATCTTCACGTTTTGAGGTCCCCTGAATCCAAAAAAGTGGTTTTCGCGACATGGTCTGTCTGTGTGTGTGTGTGTGTGTGTGTGTGTGTGTGGGTGTGTGGGTGTGTGTTCAATTTTAAGCATGAAGGAATTGAGCTACGAGGTTGAAATTTTATATTTAAGTTAAACACCCCCCGGGACCGGAAAAATAAGCTTTTAATCAAAATCGGCCAAAGAGTACTAGTACTTTACTGATGTACTTTTTCAGTTTTTTCGATTTTCTCAAAATTTGCTCCAACGATTTTTTTTAAAATTCAAAAATCAATTATTTTTTAGATTCTCTTTAAAATGTATATTCTCATTTTGCAATTGAAATCTTCTGAAGACCACTTTACTTCATAGGGAAGATAGGAGAAATGGTTGCCATGGTAACAAAATATAAATATTTTCCCATACTTATAAATTTTACATCTGAATTCAAATGTTACGTACTGTCGGGAACTAAATATATGTCGACACAAAAAATCTGGTGTGACAAGCACAGAACACAACTTTCGATTACCGAAGGTAAGAGGAAGTTGTGTGCTATGCGCCAGTCACACCAGATTTTTTTACCTGAGATAAAAATGCAAACGCTAAAAAAAGATGAATTATTTTTTCATATTAATAAACAAAAAAAGATCTTGGGATTAAGGGGGTTCAAGAGCGACGTCTAAACGTACTTTAAAAAACAACTAGACTTTTATAAGGAATTTTTCAATGCGGTTTTTTTTTTAAATGAATTAAATTCATAAGAGATTATTGGGACATCGAGCTATAATTTTTTTAATGACTTATTAAAAAATTATCGTAATTAATTTTTTTGTTATCAAGCAAATACAAAAAAACAATCAGTCCCAATAATTTTTAATTTTTTTAAATTTAAAAATGAATTTATTGTTATTATTAATCACATATGAATTAAGAAATTTTTAAAATAAGCTTGAATGATTTATTTAAAAATCAACTGTCAAATTAGTTCAGCATTCTTGCAATAGATGGCAGGCTAGTCTAACAGCCGATCCCCTATTAGCCTATATTTGTATATTTTTATGCTTTTATAAAAGTTACATAATATATAATAACATTTATAAATTATTTATTGTTAAAAGATCAATGAAAATCAACCAAATGCATTAAATATTATTAGCTACCATTCTGACATCTCTTGGCAAATTTTTGAATTACTTGACATTTTGGGCATACTTTTTATGACACACTACGCCATCTTATCGGGAAAATCATGCGTAAACACTTCGTTCCCGAGCCACCTTAAGACTTAGGATTTCATTTAGGAACACCCTTAGGCCAACTAGGCCCATTGTGATACCACGGAGGGGCTGACCCTCCTTCTACACCGATGCTCCTTAAACCATCCGGAGCGGTTTATGAATTTCATAAGATCCCTGATATCAGTTGATCCTAGTTACGCTAGATTATTATAGAAGAACTCCCCTGATGTGCATCAGAGCAGGGCATTGACAGAGGTAATTGACGACCGTCTCCTCCTCGTCCACCTCTGAGCATGCTCTTCTGATTTCCATTCTACTGGCATGCCTACCTGCCAGTCAGTGTCCGGTGAGTACAGCTACTACCCTGGCTATAGAGTCTCTACCTAACGAGATTAAATGCTTAGTTCGCTGGAGATGGTACACGTGTTTTCATCTAGCCACCTTTGATTTGCGCGTGCTATGACCCTCTCTTTGATTAGGAGTTTACATGTAGGGTTTTTCGGTAATTCTCTGAGCTGGTAGTAAGGTACCTGCCCCCAATTCATCGGCTTTGCAGTTTCCTATGTCTCTGTGTCCTGGCACCCAAATTAACTGGACCCCGAACCTCTCCGCCGCCTTGTTTAAAGCATTGCGACAGTTCAGAGCAACCTTAGAAGTTATGGATGCTCCCTGTAGGGATTTAATAGCAGCTTGACTCTCTTTGAAGATACGAATTTCGCTGCCAGGCATTGCCCAAATTACAGCTTCTTTAATAGCTATAAC
>JAKCPI010008486.1:0-11244 GCA_023213315.1 Euborellia annulipes | reverse complement strand
GTCTCCGAAAGCATTCCGGGTAAATAAAGGGGAAATTCCGTTTGTAGCCATACAGGTTCTCCAAGGAAACGAAAAAAGAAAGAGATAAAACGCTTATCTTTATTTTTTTTTAGGGTACAAAGATTGTTCGAAGAAGGATGAGAAATTTCCTCGCACCCCCACACACAGATCATCATCGTTGTTATTGAGTAATAAGCCCTTGCCGAAGGTCGAAGGCAAAGGGAGAATGACCTGAGCCAAGGGTGAGAGTTTCCCGGGGAGGGAAAGAGAGAAGCGCTTCAAAAATCCACCCCGGCCGGGTGACAAGTGCAAATCAACGGTTAGATAGATTTCTCTCTTATGTACGACATATAAGTGGATTTAAATTACAGAGAGATAGATATTCTCCCCCTCGCCAAACAATCTCGTATTTCAGGGGTATCCATCACAAGTAATTTAATTTTTTAATCTATCGTATCTTATATTTATATATTATTCGAATAGAACTATCGTGTGACTATGTTATTATTATACTCTAATATTTAATTTTACTTTAAGGTCTTTGATCTATTTATCCGCGGATATTTTATATGCAATAAGAAAATGACGTTTAAATTCCTCCCCTTAATTTCTATATATATAATAGATAGCGGAGTGTCTGTCTGTATGTCCGTCCTTCCGTCTGTCACGCTCTGTTTGACTAACTTCCCGTGGGAATTTTGAAACGAAATTTTGCAGTCTTATAAAAGACGTTATGGAGAGTCTAGAAAAAAATATTCGGGTTCCGAAATTCCTATAACTTTTTGAGTTATTAATTCCTAAAGTTACGATTTCTCCCATATATGGACCCTGTTATGCAATGGTGTGTCAAAGACCAAAAATTCAAAATTGAGTTAAGCACGGAATATTGTTTCAAATGTTTTAATTAATAATATTTTTTATGAAATATGTCTTAAAAAAATTTATATTTAATGTTACTTGCACAATTGACAAGAAAAATTATATATATCCAATGTAAACAAAAAAACTTTATTGTTGATTTTCTCAAAACCCGATGTATGCCCCGAGTTTGGCGTAGTAGGTAGAGTGCCTACCTCCATATACCAAACGTCGCGGGTTCGACCCAGGCAGTCCGATGATTTTATTTAAGCCATTTGGATACCAGATGGCTTAAATAGAAATGCCTGAACCCCCAATATATATATTACTTCAACGGTTATCGTCTAAAGTCTTAAATGGCCTCAGTTGCCGAAAGACTGTGTGAATGTGTGTGAGTGTGAGTGTGAATGAGAAAAAAGTGTGAATGTTTTTTTTATAAAAAAAACAAAAAAAAACCCGATGTTTGGTCTTTGACACACCATTGCATAACAGGGTCCATATATCCTATAGGAAATGTATAGGGAAATATTTTTTTTTAAACATTCACACTTTTTTCTCATTCACACTCATTTTCACACACATATTCACACAATCTTTTCGGCAACTTAGGCCATATAAGACTTGACGATAACCGTTATTTCATGAAAATATATATAGGGGATCCAGGCATTTCTATTTAAGCCATTTGGTATCCAAGTGACTTAAATAAAATCATCGGACTGCCTGGGATTCGAACCCGCGACGTTTGGTATACGAGGTTAGCACGCTAACCACTACACCAAGCCCCGAAGGCAATAGTAATCATTTTCTTTTCATAATTAAGAAAAGGCGAGGGTCCGCGGCAGGCGGGTCCGAGACAGGAGTCCAGAGGGGTGAAGCCCCTCTGGCTAGGGTCGAAGCCCGCCGAAGATGGGCGGCGCTGCTAGAATAAAAATATTGCTTTAAATAATTTTTTTATCTTTGTAAAATATGATATATATGACATCTTAAATAATTGGCTACATGAAATCGTACAACAGACACGGTGTTGGAATTTTTTTACTTTCTCTTACCTATGTATGAAATTTTATATTTAAGTTAGGTACCCTCCTGGGACGTGACACGAAGCTTTTGAAAAAAACGGCCAAAAAGTACTAGTACTTTACTGATATACTTTTTCAGTTTGTTTTTTTAGATTTCCTCAAAACTTGCTCCAACAATCGATTTGGCTCGTCGTTCGATGTAGGGAAAGATGGTATATTTTGGTATATAAAAGAAAAAATACCAGCCTTAGCTTGGGTAACTCTTGGTGTCATTCAAGACTGATTCCCTGAGTGAATATATTCATCTTTTATTAATTTACAGTCTATAATATCATTGCCATAATATTACAACTACAGTAGGTAACTTGATTTTTTTTTTAATTTTGAGTTACCTTCCACGTCTGACTAAATGGCATATGCCGGAGGTCAATAAGGCTAAGAAGAAGAATGAAAAGTTAGCTACTTTAAATCTTCGTAAGTGTTCTAGTTAATGTGAAAATTGAATATCTCACAGAATATACTGTTAAGTAATTACAGAGTTTGAGTATAATACTTTAACACGTTAATTTAAAGTAGGTAACTCAAAATCGAGTTGTTTAGTTGTGAAGACATTCAGTAGAGAGTCGACCAATTTATTCTTCTTGGCCAATCTAACATTGAACTCAAAAGTTTGTCTTTTTCATTAATTTTTATTCTTCTTTTAAAAATAAAAAAAAAATGATATAAGATTCATAAAGGCGTAAAATTCCTCCTGTTGTTTTTTGATTACAAGCAAACGGAGAAAAAGGAAAAAAAAAGTGGAAGAGAGAGAGGGATATTCAACATTCAATTAGCCATCTTGCGGATGTTGGATGGATGTGCTGCCCCCGATTAAAACGAGGCGGATCGATGGCATCCATCCCGGGACTCCCCCGGGAGCTTCTCTCCTTCTTCTTTAAGTGACGAATACCATATTATATACACGAGATGAAATTCTTTGATCCTTTCGCTTCCTTCTTCCTTTTCTGGTAATTTTCCTTTTTTTTTTTTAAATTAAATTAAACTTGTCTAGATAAGAAGATGAATAATTTTTTTGAAAAGATTATCTAGAGGGAAAAATGTTATAATAGAAAAGAGAAATAATTTCTCCATTGGGAATTTTTCCTTTTGAAATAATTTTTTTATCTACAGATTATATTGGATTTTGTTAATACTCGTTTAAATTTTATATTTTTCTCTTTTTATCTCATTTCTACAATCCGGGGTCGGCATAAGAGAATATAGATGGTCTGCGAAGACGGAGCAAACTGAATCATCCTAATATTATTTTCATTTATAATTTAGGTGATGGAGTGAAAGAAATAACGAGACATTTGTAGCCAAATTTTCTTTTATTCAGATTTTCGCCCTCACGGCTTACGTTTCGGCCTGAGATCCAGGCCATCTTCAGAGCCAGCTGGCAATAATCAAGTTGTGGATATTTTTAAGGGGGTGTAAGAGCGGCGTCTAAACGTACTTGGAAAAAATCTTTGGTAATCGAAAGTGTTCTGTGCTTGTCACATCAGATTTTTTGTGTCGACACGTATTTTGTTTCCGACAGTACGGTACATTTGATTTTCAATATGTAAAATTTATATGTGAAAATATTAATATTTATATTTTGTTACCCTAGCAACCAATTTTCCTATCTTTTCTATGGAGTACAAGAGTAAAGTGGTCTTCAGAAGATTTCAATGACAAAATGAGAATATACATTTTAAAGAGCATCTAAAAAATAATTGATTTTTGAATTTTAATCAAAATCGTTGCAGCGAATTTTGAGAAAATAGAACAAAACTGAAAAAGTGCATCAGCAAAGTACTAGTACTCTTTGATCGATTTTGTTCAAAAATTCTCACTTCCCATGGGGGTGCCTAACTTAAATATAAAATTTCAACCTCCTAGCTCTTTTCTTTGATGAGATATTTTGTTTACAGACACACACACAGACAAACACACGCAGACAGACCATGTCGCGAAAACCACTTTTTTGAATTCAGGGGACCTCAAAACGTAGAGATCCGTCAAAATCTCGACATCGAATTTTTGACATGAATCCAATACTTTCTCTCTATATACGTATATTAACATATATAAAGAGGTAAGAGAAAGTACAAATGAGAGACGCAGCTAAAGTTTTTTTTCTTTATTTAATCCACAGAGCTAACTTTTCGGTTCCGTGTTCGAACCATCTTCGGCGATGGCGAAAAGTCATAATGAAAGTGTCACAGTGGATTTTAAATAGTAGTTTTTTATGTACCTGTCATCGCATACTGCGCAAGGTTGTATAAAATCCATTGTGACACTTTCATAATGACTTTTCGCCAGCTCTGAAGATCGTTCAAACATGGAACCGAAACAGCTGAAACGTCAACAGAGAGGGCGAAAATCTAAATAAAAGAGATGTAAGTAGTGGCTGTGTAGGTTGATTAAAGGAGATATGGAAGCAGAGGCAGCCAAAATAAAATTCTCTGAATGCTTAACCAATCAGCCGGAGACATTTCGGTTTATTTACTATAAACCATCTTCTGTCCATTAATTGGTATATTTATGCTCAGAGTTAGTCAGGTGATAATTAATATACATTGTTGTAAAATAGAATACTATTGTTCACGTATGTATATAATGAAAATTGGGCTTTGATGAATTTGATGAACAATAGTATTCTATTTTACAACAATGTATATTAATTATCACCTGACTAACTCTGAGCATAAATATACCAATTAATGGACTGAAGATGGTTTATAGTAAATAAACCGAAACGTCTCCGGCTGATTGGTTAAGCATTCAGAGTATTTTATTTTTGGCTGCCTCTGCTTCCATATCTCCTTTAATCTAAATAAAAGAAAATTTGGCTGCAAACGTCTTGTATTTTTTTTACTCCATCACCATTAAGCCAAGAGCCACAGTTGTTCAATAAATGAAATTATAAATATGGGACATTACCTAGTATTCCTTCATTTGCATAATTAGACCTTCATTATTTAAATTCATTCCAGTTCAAATAGAAATATTTTTCATGATAGATTTTATTAATACGTAGTAGAGATAGATTGATTGATATTACTTAAAAGTTTTAAAGTTTTTTTTTTTTTTTTTTTTAACAAAAAGTAAATTTAATAAATTTTCAACTTTTGACAATAATAGGTCAACCGGAAGTGACATTTATGAAACAGAAAGCAAAACAAAATAACAAAAACAGAAAGAAATGAATAAAAATATATTTGTTAGCCCGGATACGCCCTTCTAACTAAAATTAGTATTAATGTTCTACTTCGCCAGTTAAAAAGAACAAGAGTGGCTTTTTAACTAATTCCGAAAATTTTAATTTAAAAATATTTCCACACACCGCCCCCTCTGCTATAAGACAAACAAATATGACCAAGAGAACATTTATTAATATAATTTTAAGTGATCAATAATCATCATTACTATAATATAAAGGGCCACTCACTTCCGTTATGTTCCTGTTGACCACTCTCTCTCTCGCTGATTGGTTAGAGTGAGAGGAAGTGGAGTCTGATTTCAAGTCAGAGAGGTAAATTTAAAACTTGGGCGGGCTATCTTCAGACTTTGAGGAGGCTCGTGGCTAATCGGGTAAGCTGAGGATTACTAAAGTTGCTATACAAGTCGGGTTCAAATCCCACATGCAATAAAAATTTTCAAACATTGCCAATGTCTCTTAAATCTCTCTCTAATTGGAGTTAATCTCTGTTAGGAGATGGGAAAATTTAAAAAATATATATTTTCATACTAACGATTATCGTTTAAAGTCTTATATATAAGGGCATATAAGACCTAAGTTGCCGGAAAGAGTGTGTGTGTGAATGTGAGTGTGAATGGGAAAAAAGTGTGTTAAAAAAAAAAATACCCAACTGATTAGAATCATTGTAGATACTGTTTAAAAAATCTGGTGTGACTGTCCCACAGCACACAACTCTTACCTTCGGTAATCGAAAGTTGTGTTCTGTGCTTGTCACACCAGATTTTTCGTGTCGACATATATTTAGTTTCCGCCGATATATTAGAATTCAAGATGTAAAATGGGCCCTCGGGGCATGGCGTAGAGGTTAGCGTGCCAACCTCATATACCAAACGTCGCGGGTTCGGACCCCAGGCAGTCCGATGATTTTATTTAAGCCAATTGGATACCAAATGGCTTAAATAAGAATGCCTGGACCCCATATATGTATATTTATTTAAAAACGGATATCGTTTAAAGTCTTATATGGCCTGAGTTGCCGAAAAGACTGTGTGAATGAGTGTGTGAGTGTGAGTGTGAATGAGAAAAAAGTGTGAATGTTTTTTAATAAAAAAAAAAAAAAAAAAAGATGTAAAATGTATAAGTATGGTAAAATATTTATATTTTGTTACCATGACAACCATTTTTCCTATCCTTCCTATGAAGTACAAGAGTAAAGTGGTCTTCAGAAGATTTAAATAGCAAAATGAGAATATACATTTTAAAGAGCATCTAAAAAATAATTGATTTATGAATTTTAATCAAAATCGTTGGAGCGAATTTTGAGAAAATCGAAAAAAATTGAAAAAGTACATCAGTAAAGTACTAGTACTATTTGACCGATTTTGTTTAAAAGCTTATTTTCACGGTCGAGGAAGTTACAAAACTTAAATATAAAATTTCAAACTCGTAGCTCAATTCCTTCATGCTTAAAATTGAACACACACACGCCCACCCACCCAGACAGACCATGTCGCGAACACCACTTTTACTTTCTCTTACCCTACATATGAAATATATATAGAGAGAAATTATTTTTTGGATCCAGGGAACTTCAAAACGTGTATATCCATCAAAATCTCGACATCAAATTTTTGACATGAAACCAATACTTTCTCTCTATATATATATTACATATACATAGGTAAGAGAAAGTAAAAATGGTTTGTTTTTTTTTTGATAAATTTGTACTGAATTTAAAAAATTTTTTATGATAGTGTTCAAAAATTAGAATTTAAAAGACATTTTAAAAACAATTTTAAGCTTCTTTATAGGAAATTAATCACATAAACAGAATTTATCTAAATCAAAACAATCAATTCCCTGTTACCTAAAAACCACAACGAGATGACTAAATTAAAAACAACACAAAATTTCTTTAATCCTCTTTCCAAAAATGATTTTTACACATTTTGATCAAAAATAAATATTTCTACTTCATTTCAATTGGTTGAATCTTTAGATGTGATCTATTGAATCGAATTATTATTATTGTTTTGTTTTTGTCAAATAAAAAAAAAAAAAGGGAGAGATTTAGAAGTCTTTTGACCTAATTTTTTTTTTAACTTGCCCTAAATCGGTGTGTGATGAGGGAAAGGGCGGAAATGTTTTATTTTCACCGTTGGGAATCATAAAAATTTTAACGTTAGATTGAATTTCTATTTAGTTATTTATTTATTTATTTATTTATTTATTTATTTATTTAATAACAATAATTTTCGCCCAACAGAGAATTCCATTAGAGGGGAAAATACATAAATAATACAACTTAATTGAAAGAAGTAACAACAAGTATACAGATGTACAAAAGAGAACAAAGTGCATCAGACAACAAGATAAAACTGAACATTTATGGGGAGGCCTCCCTTCGAGTATATTCAGATATCATTCTGAATATGGGAGACCTCTCCATTATTCGTGTTCTGGCCCTCCCGACATGAAAAAGGGAACCAAATCTCAAAGTAAAAGCCGGAACCCTGAAGCCAATTCTGGCCAATAAATCAGGGGTGTCCCAACAATCGCCCAGAAGACAATAGAGATTCTTCAGGGAATCATCCCTTCTCCTGTCTGAAAGGCTTTTCATATCAAACATGACAAGCAGTTCAGGATAGCCCACGGGAACCGCATTGATTCCCACTTCTCTGTAGAAGAGAAATTTGAGAAATTTTCTCTGGACACCCTCCACCATGTTTATCTGAACGCTGGTGTAAGGGGACCAGATCAAAGGGACATATTCCAATATAGATCTCACAAGGGAGAAATAAAGAGTTTTTAACGTGGAAATGTTATTGAAACCCCTCGTATTTCTTTTAACAAAGCCTAGCATCTTGTAGGCTCTGTTAACAATACCATTTATATGTAAGTCAAAAGTTAACTGTGAATCCAAAACAACTCCCAAATCTTTAACTACAACATCACGATTTAAAACCCGACTGTCAATAATATAGTTACAGATTATGTTGTTTTTCTTTTTTGTGAAACTGATTACTTGACATTTATCAAAATTGATAGACATATCATTCAATTTGCACCAATCATATATATTCTCCAAGGAATGCTGGAGGTTGAGGCAGTCAGATTCGTGAGTTATTTTGGAAAATATCTTGATGTCATCTGCATAGAGTAGGCAATTACAATTTTCCAATACATGAACAATATCATTTAAAAAAATTACAAATAAAAGAGGTCCCAAGTTAGAGCCCTGGGGCACTCCAGAACAGGCAATAAATTCATCAGAAATTTGATTCTTATATAACACATATTGTTTCCTATTGTACAGATATGAATATAATAAGTCGCATAGGGAGTTTGAGATGCCATATTGCCTTAGTTTGGATATTAGGATACAATGATTAACACAATCAAAAGCCTTTGAGAAATCTAAATATATAGAATCGACCTGTTGTTTGTTATCCAAACAAGTAGATATATACTCCGTAAAAGTACATAAATTTGTCAATACAGAACGCCTGGGAATGAAGCCATGTTGGTGCACAGAGATATATTTTGTAATATAATATATTAAATATTTATACATTATACTCTCAAATATTTTAGTGAAGGGAGACAAAAGAGCAATGGGCCTGTAATTAGACATCAGTCTCTTATCCCCCTTTTTAAAGACAGGTATTATATTGGTGAGTTTCCAGGTCTCAGGGAACTGTTTCAACTTGAGAGACAAATTTAGTAAATAATGTAATGGATTTAATAAAATCTCTGAACATCCTCTGACAATGAAGGGGGAATGCCATCTGGACCAAGACATCTTTTAGGCTTCAAGCTATTAATTGCCAATTTGATGTCATTTAAAGAGATTTCATTAATATTTAAAGCCTCATTACAAGCGCTCTGGAATGATGTATACACAGTAGTAGGGACATTACTTTTCCTATATACAGAAGCAAAAACTTTAGCAAAGGCGTCACAGATTAATTTAGGGTCGTTAATATTAACATTATTACAAACAAAATAATCAGTATCATTCCGACAAGTTTTTTTATTATTAATAAAATTCCAAAATAATTTTGAGTTACAATTTATGTTATGTTCCATTTTGAAGAGGTAGTTTTTATATAAGAGTTTATTTTCCTTATTGATTTCACGCCTAATTTTTACAAAAAGTTAATAGTACTTGACATAACCTCGCTTTTTAAATTTTGCATGATATTTATTTTTTAGTTTTATTTTCCTAATTAATCTGTGACTATACCAGGGCGGATAAGACGACTTTACAATAGTTTTAAGTGGAATACAGATTGACAATGCAGCATTCAGTTTATCATAAAATAGTCCCACAGCCCTGTCAATATCAGATTCACCATACAAAATGGACCAGTCTGTTTGAGCAAGAAGGGTATATAATAATGTGTAATCTCCTCTTTTAAAGTCAAAGTTACGATAAGTTGAGGTTTGAAAGTTTTTATCTTTAGTGGAATTATAATTAATTTTCATAGAGATATTAAGCGGAGGATGGTATAGATCAACTCTAGTAAGATGTGAAAGAGCATCATCTACCTGCAATTCACAACAGTTAGTAAGAACTAAATCTAAAGTCTTGCCATTTTTATTCAGAATAATATTTTTGGAAAAAAGTCCATTAAACTCAACAAATTGCTTAAGACTCAAACAAGCTTGATTAGTTGTCACAATATTTAAATGTCCATATATATCTAGATTAAAATCACCAATGATGACAATTTTGGAGTCTTCTTCAAAGTTGTATTTTTCAAAGTTGCTGAAGTATTCATTGTACTCTTCAATAGGTGTATTAGGACGAAAATACAAAGTAGATATATATATTGGAGGAGTCTTCAGATTTTTCAATTTTATCCAGGCTGAATTTTTGCACTCCAGGTCACAAATTCGTTCACTGAGATAATGCAGTTTATCGTTGTTAATTGCTATCAATACACCTCCCCCTCTATCCATATGAGTGAGATGGTAATCACGATCTTTCCGAAAGACGGTATAATTAGAAGGGAAAATTTCCGCATTATTAAAGTTTTCATTTAGCCAAGTCTCAGTTAAACAAATTACCAGAGGGGCATCCACAGTACATTGAAGTAAGAATTCTTCACATTTTGTTCTGAGACCACGAACATTCTGATAATAAATATTAATATGTGTTCCTAGTTTTTGTACTTTTGGGAGTAAGGGCATGTAGTTTTCCAAAATAAGGTTTTACAAGGACACCTTCGGGCCACATATCTTCGTGGTTCACCAGTTTAAATTCATCAGCCTCGATCAATACATGAAAAGACGAGTATGTATCAAATTTGGTTTTTAGCCTGGTGCATTTCACGAAAGTAAGCTTGAGTTCCTTCAAGAGAAAGTTTTCAATTTGATCTGGAGTAGTATCAGGGTCAAGTCTTGTAACGAATAGCTCCTCCTTTGGGATTTTCTCTTCGCCACTCTCAGAGCATCCGTTCTTTGCATCCCTGTATAGGTGGAATCTGCTGAGGACGTCTTCTCCTGCTTTTCACAATCTCAAACCCATCATCATCCATAAGGACTTTATTTGCGTTATCAGGAGCAGCAGATAAATTAGAAGCTCCATTGATATCAGGAAGGTGTAAGGGATTCATTAACATCAGAATAGGTCTTGAGAGGCACCACCTGGATTTAGAAGCAGAGGAACAGTGCATCGAGGGCCAGTTTCAGAAGATGTTTTATGTGGCAAACCAACGATATTCGGTTTCAAGGGGTTTTTTTACTTTAGCCCGGACATTCCCACTAGCAAAAGGAACCAAATCTTACAGCATGAAGGGCCCCATCTGATTTATTTCCATCTTCATTTCTTGATTCTCAGATCTTGGAAGTTTGATCTCATTAGACATGGATTTAACCATTTTAAAGATCTCCAAAACATATTCATCTCGACTTTGATTCTCAGCGAGATTATCTTCACTAGATAATAACTTCTACATCATCAGCCCGCAGAGACATACTAAAGCAATCTGATGATCTTGCATTGTGTACAAACGATATCCAATTTGTATTTGACTGCGTCGTTGTTCACTACATCTATTCCCTTATCGAGAATGAAGGATCCATTATATTTTTTAGTACATAACAAATGAATCATCTTACCACACAGAGCAG